>JACDRQ010000189.1:0-109499 GCA_013841215.1 Hycleus cichorii
TGCCTTATTAAAATTTGCATTTGATATAATTTAATACACATAACCTTAAACAAACAAATTGATTAAAGAATTGAAGTCCAACTGTTATTATTGTTGAGGTAATACAGACTTTGTGTCGTCATCACGAAATTTTGGCCAACACTCAAATGTGTTTATTTTTATTTATTTTTAAAAACAAATCGAAAAAATACCAAAACAACGCTATTCTTCGAGCAAATTTGCAGGTTATATCAGTTAAATGTAGCTCTCTTTGCAAATTTAATAAACGCTAGAAAACTGAATTATCGGCAAAATAGTGTTTGTAATTGAGTTATTCGTCAATAGATGGCATAATTTAGACATTTAAACTTATTTGAATTTTATCATTTTTTGATAATACATAAGTAAATATTGTCAAATTACTCAAATTAAACAATCGTCATACAGATAAAATTATTGAATCTAGGATTAATAATGAATCTAATAAGTTGTAGTAGTATTGTACTTGATCAGGTACTACAAACTAGTATCTAACTTGTTCAAAAATTTCCACAGTTATTAAAATTACGCGTAATTTTTCCAAAATTGAACGTACAAACGCCCTTATTAATTAATCAAATTATTTGTGTTATTCAAATTTAATTTCTAGTGGTGTAATTTTATGGTTCTAATGGTTATAACTAGATGGCGTAAATTTAGTGTGACGTCAATGTATCGATGACGTCCTGTAATTAGATCCGTATTTTCGTCACGTTTGCATTTTAAATACGTGTTTTTACCAATTGGAATTACCTAAATTATAATAATTTATTAGGCTGAATTATAAGTAGCTGTTATTAAACCGGTTTTTAATATGATAATTATTTTTAAATTTAGTGTAATTATTGACGTCTAAATATCAAAACGGATTCATGTCATGTATATTGGCCGTATACAATTTTGCAATTTATTTATTAATGTAAGATAATCATTTTTATTAAATTCAGTGCCTTTTATTTAATTTACAAATGAAACATTAAAATTAAAATAATAATAAAGTTTAATAATAGTAGTGTTATTGTTTATATTAGTATTAGTGTTTTGTCTTTTTTTCGTGTCAGAAATTCACAGTCAACTATTTTAAAAATGTCAAAAGGTAATGTTAGGTTAGGATTGCTTATTATTTTCTATGTTTAAGTGTTTTTATTGAAAAATTTTGATAAATTTTTGAAAATTTCCTGTTTTAATTGGACTTGATAAGGGTCAAGGTTGTACCAAACGTATATTTCTAGACTGTATGCAGAAAAACGTGTGTACTTTGATATTGAACACGTTAAGTATAGTGAGCATGTCAAGAACACACTCTCCTTGTTATTATTATTTATTATCATTACTATTATTATTGTTATTTTAAAAAAGAATTTGCTATAAATGGTTTGGCAATAATCATGTAATGATTTAGTCGTGATATAGACACCAATCATTGATTATCTGTTTGTTAATTTTTTAATTAAAATAATTTTCCAATTTTATAGTGTACAGAATTGATAATGGCACCGTACAATTGTAGAAGGAGGAAAGGTAATTTGCGTTATCTTGTTAGAAGAATGGTTGATTATAATCATAAGAAAACACCAATGGAAATCAATGGTATTGTTGAAAATGGTACATCTTTATGTCCTTGTAAGTTGTTCTTATCAACATATCGAATTAAATTCTACAGAAAAAACGTGCACAATTTATACTTTGCCCTTTGTATAATTGGATTTTATTGTACCAATACCGGAAATTTATTGCTAATTAACGTTAAACTTTTTTGCGAAATTCATAATTTACGATAACTACCATAGAATCTATCCATTTTTATTTATTTATTTGATTGGTTTGCTAAATTACTTACGTAAATCTTTTTATTGTTTTTATTATTGATACATCAACGGTTTGATAATAATAATAATAATAGTAATAGTAGTAGTAGGTGTAAATTATTATTAGTAAAAATAACAATTGTACCTTGAAATTATTACAAATGCGTTTTTCTAGCGATTAATCTTATCAAAATTCGATGATAACTCGTTTATCTTAAGCCCATTAATAATTAGTATTTGTAAGCAGATTATTACAACTATAATTTTAAATCTAATTATTATAGAAATTTTTCTATTACAATGTTTGATTATAATAGTAGGGTTTATTTGGTGGTTTTAATTTTTATTAATTGATTTTAAATTGTAGCAATGCCATGGTTCGGTATGGATATCGGTGGTACATTATGTAAATTAGTTTATTTCGAACCGAAAGATACAACCAAAGATGAATTGGATGGTGAAATTGAAACATCGAAAAATATACGAAGATATTTAACAAAGAATTCAGCATATGGTAAATCAGGACATCGCGATATGCATTTACAGGTAGTTGATTTACATTCAACAAAGATTCTATTTAAATACAATTGTATTGTTGTTTTTTTATTTATGTGTTATAACTTTTGACCCTTTTTTTTCGTACACAATTAGATGGATGACGCTTGTATACGTGGTAGAAGAGGTACTTTACATTTTATCCGTTTTCCAACGAGCGAAATGAAGAATTTCTTAGCATTGGCGAAATCGAAGGGGATGGCAAATTTGGTAACAACCGTATGTGCAACTGGTGGTGGTGCCTATAAATTCGAAAGCGATTTCAAACGAGTAATCTCTAATCAATTTGATTGATATTTGATAATAATTTTTCTATTTTAATAATAGGAGGTTAATATGAAATTGGAGAAATTCGATGAGTTCGATTCGTTATTGAAAGGTTTACAATTTGCCGATGCACAAAATCCATCTGAATGTTATTATTGGTCGAATCCAACAGATGATCAAAATTGTAGAAAAGTCCTATATGATTTCTCTGATCCTTATCCGTTTTTAATTGTTAATATAGGATCTGGTGTTAGTGTATTATCGGTAACTTCATCGACGAATTATAAACGTGTATCTGGTACTAGGTAATTTTTATACAATTTTAATAGTTTGAATATTTGTTAAGTTTTTCGTTCTAATTTTAGTTTGGGTGGTGGAACGTTCCTTGGACTTTGTTGTTTATTAACTGGTTGTAATACATTTGAAGAAGCGATAGAATTAGCAGCAACTGGTGATAATACACGTGTTGATAAACTTGTACGTGATATTTATGGGGGTGATTACGAACGTTTTGGTTTGCCTGGTGATTTAGTAGCTAGCAGGTAAATCGATTTAATGTTCTAACCATTTATTTAAATTCATTATTGAATTGTTGAAGTAATTTTGGGCTTTTTCGTTAAAAATAATCATGATTATTTTGCTATTGAACGTGGTTTTCTTTGAATAATCCACAATTTTTAACTGGATTCGCTTCTAAAGTAAAGCAAAAATTGTTAATTAGCCTCGAATGAAATTAAAATTCTACAATAGTTGAAAATATTTGGTTCAATAACGAAATTTAAGGGGACTTCAATGCAGTAACTTATATAGTTTTTCAGGAATTTTGAAATTTGTAGGGTGTGATTAAAAAATTCGTATCTTTGGAACTGTTATTATGATTAAAGTTTATAATTAAAATAGTCCAAATTTAGCTCAAATTTTACAGATTTCAAGCTGAAACTTTCAATCATTTTACATGAATTCATGTAAAACCCGCAATTACGTTTGCAACAATTCAATATTGTTTTCATAATTTTCCATTATTATTAATTTTCAATTATTCTATTAAACATTTCAAATTTTTACCATTATTAATATTTTTCCAAAATTTTCTTTTCTATTTTTTTTTCTTTCTTTTTGTCTTTCTCTCCTCTTTTATATATCTATTGTATCTCTGTGTGAATGTGGTATTGGTATTGAAGTTTTTCGGCCTTGTGTAGTTTTGGACAGATGAATTCCCGTGAACGACGCAGTAAAGTTAGTCGTGAAGATTTAGCACGTGCTACATTAGTTACAATAACAAATAATATTGGTTCAATTGCACGGATGTGTGCTATACAAGAGAAAATCGAAAGGGTATATCGTTTTATTAATTTTATTATTGTATTTAATTATTGTATTAATTTTGAAAATAATCTAGGTGGTTTTTATGGGTAATTTCCTACGTGTTAATCCAATTGCAATGAAATTATTAGCCTATGCAATGGATTATTGGTCGAAAGGTACAATGAAGGCATTATTTTTAGAACATGAAGGCTATTTTGGTGCTATAGGGTGTTTATTGAAATTTCACGATTTGAAAAGTTGAAAATTGCGGTAAGGGGGATGTATTTGTTTACTTGTTTGTTTGTTAATTTGGGGGTAAATTAAATTTAAATAATATAATAATAGATAATTAGAAAAAAACAAACAAATTAGTTTATAAACATTCCACAATATAGGGAGAGTTTTATAATTAACAATAATTGGAAAAATTATAATTAAAGGTGTTGGATTTTGTTGATTAAGTACAAATATTTGTTGATTATTCTAATGGTCTCCCTTTTTTTTAATAAAAAAACTATAAACCTCAATTTACACAATATTCAACAAATTATAAAAATATAAGTGATGTAAATTGTGGAATTTCAATACTTATCTATACACTATAACAAAAAATTACTAGGAAATGATAGATATAACGGTTATAGTGTATAGATATAGTATACTTATCAATACAGAGTGTTTCATATGAATTGTACCTTCAATTTTCCTCCAATTATTAAATGTACATATGTATAAATTAGAACTTCTATTAGGATATTGTGGATTTTATACGATAAAGTATTCGTAAATTGTGATGATACATCTACCAATAGTTTGAGTAAAATTAAGACAATTTAAATGGAACACTTTGTATTAGTAAATGTGTAGATTTTATATACATATTGAGTTCTAGTTAAGAATTTTGCTTTTATATAAACTATACATATATACAGTTAGATTTTTATAATCAATTATATAGCGATTTTTTTATAAAGAAATTTATCCAAATCATGGTGTTGGATATAGTGAAATTGTTACATTTTTTTTTTGAAATAGCCGAGAAAAATGGGTAAAATTACGCACATCTGGTATGTTGAATTGATTGCACATTTTAATTTATTTTTAAATTATTTATTTGTAAAATTAAACGAAAATTATTATTACTATTGCGATGATGAAATAAAGAAATGTTATTTTTTTCTTTCTTTTTTTAAATTGAAATTGCAACCAAATAAGGTGAATATGGACGTGATAATGTGTAACGAAATTAAGGTCATTATCCTTTATAATTAATCGATTTTTGTTAAATCATATTAATATTGTTTAATTTCAGTTGGAGTATTTATAAAATTTAATTGAGAATTGATATTAAATTGTGATGGTTGAAGAAATGGAACATATCCAAGTATCATTAAAACGATATAATGCTACAACAGAACTGTTTAATTATTTCTAATTTTTGTTGTTATTGTTTTATTATTGTCTTAATGCATATAGAAACATGACATGCGCGTTTTATAATTATTGTAAATGGATTTAAAGCTCGACACAGTAACAAGACTGGATTATTTCATAGAATTGAATCGCCCGTGTCTCATCGCTGACAACGAGTGGATTTTCTTCTTGTTCCAAAAATTCAATTAAATTATCAACAAAATGGTAAGTCATTTCAATTAATTATTAATTTGATAGTTTCATTATCTTAATAGATTTAATTATAAGTTGCGTTATTTTGATTAGAAATTTCAATGCAACTTAAGATAAGAAACCGACTGAAGTCTGCGGTAATGACTCACAAGTACACAATTTTTATTACCATAAACGCTGAAAATTACAATTTCTGTAGTTTACGAGGTTTTTACAATTGTCACTCGAAAAGAATTTCAAGATTTCGCTAGATTAATTAATTAGGGTGCGGATCATGAAAACCAAGCCTTTACAATTAAACGAAATTAAAAGCCGTAAAAATTAATAAATTCGCCTCTCCTTAATGGCTCTAATAGAATCGGATGAAATAATTGTTTCTACTTGAACGATTATGGCAATCTTCTATAATTGTTGTATCATCAATCAGTTGTAATTTATCTTGTAAGATTCGTGAATTGGGGACGATAATTGCTTCAAGTCAGGAAATTGATTGAGTTTTTTGTAGTTCTATCTCAATTAAGAATTTGTTACGCCCCTTTTTCTGTAAATTCTAAATGAGATCCGTATTTAAATAGAAACGATTTTTTCTGGTTCTTTTATAATGTGGAACGTTTTCCTGTCGGTTACTAAAAACAGACTTACATTCCAGTGAATCACTGGAGGTTTTTAATTGTCTAAAAATACAATTTCTTTGTCTTTAATTGCATTATTTTCAAATCTCAATGCTGTTATAAAACGAATCAATTAAGTTTGTAATTTATTTTAAAAAGGTTTGATAGGGTTGCAAAAAGAAGCAATAATAGGGTAGTTCGTCGATATCCGTACCTGTCGTCGAATTTCTTTGTACCATTCTCCCTTCAAAAACGAATCAATCAATTTTTAGACAGAAACCATCGTTTAATTCAAAATCCTATTCTTTTAATTTTAACAAAAAAACGTGAACGTTTACAACATTATCGATTCGTCCTGTAATGTGGCCTCGGCTAGCAACGATAACAACAATCAATGGAATTCTTTTAATTTGATTGTTTTTCTGTGTAGAGGGAATGCATTTCTGTCCATATCGGTCAAGCTGGCGTCCAAATCGGCAATGCCTGTTGGGAATTGTATTGTTTAGAACATGGAATCCAACCGGACGGCCAAATGCCATCCGATAAAACAATCGGCGGTGGTGATGATAGTTTCAATACGTTCTTCAGTGAAACTGGATCTGGTAAACACGTGCCGCGTGCTGTTTTCGTTGATTTAGAACCGACAGTTGTTGGTAAGTGTTCAATTACACCCCAGGAAAACCAACAAAAAACCATCCACTCTACTCAATTTCAATGTAATTTAAGAATTTGTCAAGGAAATTAAATCACTTATTATCATTATTATAGAGGGGTTTGTTTTGTATTATAGATTGCGTGTCGGTTTGTTTTTCTTGTAAATTAATAATAAACTAGGCTACAAATTTGTCACGAAGAGATAATTATTTCCCGGACGACTACTACTACGAATATTATTAGTTTCGAATGAAAAATCGATGATTATAAGCTAACGATGCGGTGTTAACATGTAATCCGGTTGTTTTTCGTCTCGTCTAATCTACAATTATGGGTTGCATTAAACTAAAAAAGAACTCGATTAAAACCACAAGATTCTTCGTTATTGTAACATTTCAATGGAGCACATCTCGCCATTCAACTGTGTATCAAAATAATGATTAGTGTTTCGAAAACGAATATAAAAATGGAATATTTCTGGTTTTAGACGAGGTAAGAACCGGCACTTATCGTCAACTCTTCCATCCGGAACAGTTAATAACTGGTAAGGAAGATGCAGCCAATAATTATGCCCGTGGCCATTATACGATTGGAAAGGAGATTGTTGATGTTGTTTTGGATCGTATTCGAAAATTAGCTGACCAATGCACCGGATTACAAGTAATTTAAAACTGAAAATTCACTCGAAATTCAAGCTTAGACATGTGAACGATGGAACTTGAAATGCCCTTTCCAGTAAGCCCAAGTACTTGAATTTCGAGTGAGAAATAAACGAGAAATCGTTCATCAAAGCTTTGTAACCCGGATTAATGTAATGAAACTGATTGTGTTGATTAGGGATTTTTGGTGTTCCATTCGTTCGGCGGTGGTACCGGTTCGGGTTTCACCAGTTTATTGATGGAACGTCTCAGCGTTGATTATGGTAAAAAATCGAAACTCGAATTCTCAATCTATCCAGCCCCACAAGTTTCAACAGCCGTTGTCGAACCGTACAATTCAATTCTAACAACGCACACAACATTAGAACATTCCGATTGTGCATTTATGGTCGATAATGAAGCCATCTATGATATATGTCGGCGCAATTTGGATATTGAACGTCCAACGTACACCAATTTGAACCGATTGATTGGTCAAGTAATCAATTATCTCTAATCAAAATCGTTAGAATTATTGATTATTGTGGTTTTAGATTGTTTCATCGATAACAGCATCGTTACGTTTTGATGGCGCTTTAAATGTCGACTTAACCGAATTCCAAACGAATTTAGTACCGTATCCGCGCATCCATTTCCCGTTAGCCACCTACGCGCCGGTAATCTCCGCCGAGAAGGCTTACCATGAACAATTAACTGTAGCCGAAATTACTAATGCTTGCTTCGAACCGGCCAACCAAATGGTGAAATGCGATCCACGTCATGGTAAATATATGGCGTGTTGTATGCTGTACCGTGGTGATGTTGTACCGAAAGATGTTAATGCGGCTATTGCGACAATTAAAACGAAACGTACGATTCAGTTCGTCGATTGGTGCCCAACCGGATTTAAAGTTGGTATCAATTATCAACCGCCGACTGTAGTACCAGGTGGCGATTTAGCTAAAGTTCAACGGGCCGTTTGTATGTTGTCGAATACAACAGCTATAGCGGAAGCCTGGGCGCGTCTTGATCATAAATTCGATTTAATGTACGCTAAACGCGCTTTTGTCCATTGGTATGTTGGTGAAGGTATGGAAGAAGGTGAATTTTCTGAAGCGCGTGAAGATTTGGCCGCTTTAGAAAAGGACTACGAGGAAGTTGCTGTCGATTCAATCGAAGGTGAAGGTGATGAAGGTGACGAATATTAAATTCAACAATTCACGGTTTTCAAAACGAATTTCTAATCATGCTTTTTTTAAAAAATAAACAGTTGTAACTGCACTTGTAGCTGTGGTAACAATACACCCGACAATTAACCCAAAAAATACTTTATTATCTGATAAAAAAATCAAAAATAAAAAAAATTATGACTAGAAAATTATCATTCTTCAATGATTATTGAAATTATTTAAGTTTCTTATCTTTTATCTCGTAATCATTACGAATTTCAATGGCACAAGGTCGTGGAAACCATCCACGAATCCTCAATAATGCTTCATCATCTTCAGGTAAGTCTTGAATTTTCTCCCCAAACAACCAATATTTTCTCCATCGTGTCACTGAAACTAAATCGCCGATTTCTAAACGTATCCGTGGCTCGTCTGTATACGGTGGACAAAATAACACTTTGAAACCGTGCGCTATCGGACACCAAGAACCGGAAGCTGGTCGTATAATTTGGTAGATTTTCGTACGGAGGCGTTTCTCGGACTTTTGTTCGATTTGTTCAATCTTCATTTAACAAATTCAATTAAAATTTAATTATTTAGTCGTATTCTGTAACTCTTAACGATTCGTTACCATGACAACACTGATTTGTTTGAATCGCAATCTACAATTCCTTCATGTATGGAAAATTGAAGACAAGAATAAAACAATACTTTTCGATCTTTAATGTTGTTATAGTAACAAATTGTCAAAAAAATTGAAGAATACGACAGTCAATCGAATTTTGTAATTCTCAATAGACCCGTTACCATAACAATATTGTAGATTATCTACCTAGTTGAATAGAACAGTCACCTTAATTCCACAATTTCGATTCAAGTAGACTGATCTACGTTGTTATGATAACGAATCTATTGAAAGTTAGAGAATACAACTCAATTACCGTCAGTGTATATTGATGGCAACCGGGTAGAACAGGCCACGATATTCCATCCCCGACCGGCTGACAGGTAAGATTTATTACTTCTTTGATATTCTCCCGAACGCCCAAATCGTACGGATATTGGAACGTGTCGCGTGTATTTCTCCGTCGGAAGTTCGCCTTTTCAACAATCCAGTCTTCGATACCGGTGCGATTCCGGACAACGGCTCTGATTTGGAAGTACAACAACATCCCAACGGCTATGATGACGCCAATTGAGAAACCCAAAGCGAATACACAGAAGAACATGCCGTATAGGTTCAAATTAACGATCGGCTCATTGCCTGTACCGTGATACAAATAATGGACACGATGTAAGGCTCGGTATAATGAACTGACTAGTATTATTGTTGATTGGGTACAGCCTAGTGTGGCGAATAATAGGAACGTTATAAAGTGGGCATGGTTGCCCCAACCCACGCAATTGTTAATCCACGGGCAATGATGATCCATTTTTAAAACGCACCTACCACCTATCATTGAACCATTAATATTTCTTAATAATTATTAAAATAAATTATTACATTTTCGACAATGGTGTGATCTTGGTGCTTTATACCCCCGACAAACTCCACACCATTGGAGAAATTTACAATCCTCAGCATTCGCCGGTTCCCAGTTCAACGGTAAATAACCGGGACCTTGGTACATTGACGATAAAAAATTATATAGCGTTAAGCCAGAAAATGCCATAAAACACAACGAATTTATAAACGCCCAATGTGAACTGCCCGGAGGCCACCACATGCTGTTACAATAGACGGTTACACCTGTTACAAATTTGATGATAGCTAAAATTTCAACGATTAATGGGAATATTGCCGATTTCGGTGGGGTTTTCAGTTGTAAACCTAGAGCAGACATTGGGCCCCAATGGCATAAACGTACAAAAGGTCCAAAACACATCTTTATGTAGAAAAGTGAACGGAAATTTCTAAAATATAGCTACAAATCGTTAGAACTTATACGACATAACCTAAAAAATTTAAATGTCAAAAATTGACAAAATTAAATGTAGCTCCACTTGAATTGACACAGTTGTATATCTACTCTCTACTAGGTGGCGTCCAAATTACGTTATAGTCAATAATAATTTTGAATTCATGTATTAAAATCATCGAAAATATAAAATTTGATAACAAACTGCAATTAAAATTATCGTTAATATTAAAGTATTCAAAAATTCATAGCCAACCTAATTTTTAGTTAGGTAAGTGATTGTTAGATGTCGCTTTGTAGCTAGATTAGACAATTTGACAGCAACAAATTTGAGGTTAGATTTACACGTGCAATGTAAACATGCAATTAACACACGTAAAAATGTTTAATCCTAAAGAAATTGAACAATTTTTAATTAAAGAAAACCAATTTATCAAACAATTATTCTCCATTGCCTCACTGCCAACAAGAAATTGTAAGCGTAATTGTAGAATAAATCAATAAATTAATAATACTGATTTGTGTGCGGTTTTTAGCTGAAAATCTTGAAGAAAATCCACAAGAAACTCAAAACGGCCACGATAGTAAACTAGTTAAAGTCAAAGAAACAACAAGGGCACGATCATTTTCCGAATTACAACAACGTCTTGAAGCTATCACCAGTAAAAAGACGTTAACATACAAAGAGAAATTGACGAAGAAATCGTTGAAGAATCGAATAAAGAAGAACAATAAACGTGACGAACGGAATGCTGCTAGGAAATTACTAAAAGTGCAGGAATCCGGCAATACCGTCGAGAATTCTGTTAATTCGACAGTAACAACAACGAAAAGTGGAGCGAAACCGGTTTTTAATAGTGATGGAAAACTTGTATTTTCGAAATTCGATTTTTCTAGTCTAGGCCAAAACGATGAACATAAGAAATTAAAGAAAAAACAAGAACCAAAGAAACTACTCAAAAATCTAGAGAAAGAAAAGGAGAAATTAACGGAACTAGAGGAGGCTGGTGAGATTAGTAAAGTGGTTGAATTGAAAGAGAAATCGGCGTGGAAGAATGCTTTGGCCAAGGCTGAAGGGCAAAAAGTTAAAGACGATCCGATATTGTTGAAGAAAACGGTACAACGACAAGAACAGAAGAAGCGCAGCAGCCGGAAAAAATGGGACATGCGACAGAAGAATGTGGAAAAAGCGAAAGATGAACGCCAACAGAAACGCAAAGAGAACATCGACAAGCGCAAGAAGGAGAAGAAGACGAAGAAATTGAAACGGGCGGCGAAGAAGGGACGGATCATTCCCGGATTTTAGAGCGAATAAATCGACAAAAAAGTAATCAATTTTATTATTAAAACTCCCTTTCGATTGTAAAGATTACGTTCAATTTCTTGTCCGATATTACATCACACGAGTTGACCAACTTAAATCGATCGTTTCGAGTAATTCTGATGAATAACAGGAATTAATTGGCCAATCTTTAGGAAGTTTACTAGAGGTGTGTGTGTATTTTACATAAACATTTATTTATTTGTCGACAAAAAAGAAAAATCAACCAGTTAGGCGGAGAAAGTTGTTTTAATATTATATCAACACGAAATTATCGCTTTAATATCATTGGGTGATGTTTTAATAGAAATTATAACAATCATTTTGATTTAATTACGCTGATTTTCATATTAATTTAGTAATTTAAACGTTTTATTTTTGAACAATTGTCGAATTGAGATTTTATTGCACTGTACCGGTGAATGTTGTAATATTTTCACCTTTTACTCTCGTCGAAAAGTTAGAATTGTAATAATTTTTAAATTATATAAAAATTGAGACTACGTTTATTTATAAACTCTCGACCAGAAAATTTCCAAAAAACTTATGAAAGAATTTCATAATAATTTCAACAACTTTTGAAGGTGCTATAAACAACAATAACTACCAATATTGTTATTGATAAAACGTACAAAGACATTTTGGAGAAAGTTATTTGAATAATAAAGTTTGCATAGTCCTCTACAACCATTTTGCATATTTTATATTATTGTGAAATTGATGATTTCCAATATCATCAATAATGACGACTACTACTCCGACCTTAGGGCATCCATTTAGAATTTAATTCAACAAGCCTGAAGTCTTTAAGGAAATTGCGAAAAAATTTCTAAAATTAGCTTTCTTATAAATTATAACTGTATAATTCTTTATGTTTTTAATTATAATAATTGCATTTTTTAATGATTACAACAACGGATAATTGGTTGTATGATACTTATGCAATTGAGGATTTATTGGATTTTACGTTCTGTTTATTGTTTATATAAAATTCAACAATATTCTTAACCAATCCGCAGACTTTTAGTCATAAATTATTCGACAATTTAAGTGCTAATTATCGTTATTTAAGTAATCAGTTTGAAATATTGTCGATTACTGAGCAATTTCAGAACCAAATGTAGGTCATTAGTGCAATTAAAGTTGCCTCAATTAGACATCAAACGCCTGATCCAATCTGATTACTGAGTAATTTCAAAATTAAATATTTATTGAGATTTCCTATAGGCGGTATTATTTTAAATTTGCCTAATTTTTGCCATATTATCAATAAATTTTCGACCTCCAATTACGAATTCGGATCAATATTTGTTGCCTCTTTAATTTGAGAGTAGATCTTAAAATCTAAATTGTCTTGTTATTGGTGAATTAGGTAATTTTTCCATTGACTTAGTGCAATTTTTGTTAATTTCAAACAGTTTTTTGACGCAGAAATCATTAAAATAGTCCTTTAATTATCAAAAGATAAATTAATTGCTCTTTAATTTGGGAAAATTTGCTTTTTAAAAGGAGCTAATTTTTGCATAAAAATATTGCTTAAAAGTACAATATTAGATGCAATTTCGAATAACCCTTTTGGCCATATTTTGACCTAGAATTCTTATTGGAAATCTTCAACATGGTCTTTCATTTTGCAAAAAATGGGTTAATTATGAAATGCTCTAGTACGATCTATGATAACTTCTAATTCTTTTCTACAATTTGGCGGATTATTCCCCAAATTGCTCATTTTTTGGGTAAATTTTGCCTTTTAAAAAGAACAATTTTTGCATTGGCTAGATAAAATTCTTATAGGAAGTCTTCAAAATGGTCCATTAATTTTCACATAAAAATATTGATTTGGTACAGTTTTTGTTAATTTCGAACAGTTTTTTGGGCATTTTTGACGCGGAAATCATCAAAATAGTCCTTTAATTATCAAAAAATAGGTTAATTGCTCTTCAATTTGGGCAATTGCGCTTTTTAGAAAGAGCCAATTTTTGCATAAAAATATTCCTAGAAATTACAATATTATGCAATTTCGAATAGTCCTTTTGGCCATATTTTGGCTTAGAATACTTATCGGAAATCTTCAAAATGGTCTTTAATTTCATAAAAAATGGGTTAATTATGGAATGCTTGATAAATTCTAGTTGGTTTCTACAATTTGACGGATTATTCCCCAAATTGCTTCTTTTTTGAGTGAATTTTGCCATTTAAAAAGAGCAATTTTTGCATTAAAAATAATGATAGAAAGCACGATATTTGACTAGATAGAATTCTTATGGACGTCTTTAAAATAGTCCATTAATTTTCACATAAAAATATTGATTTGGTGCAGTTTTTGTTAACTTCGAACAGTTTTTTGGGCATTTTAATTATCAAAAAATAGGTTAATTACGGATTGCTCTTTAATTTGGGCAATTGCGCTTTTTAGAAGGAGCCAATTTTGCGTAAAATATTGCTAGAAAGTACAATATAAGATGCAATTTCGAATAGCCCTTTTTGACTTAGCATACTTATTAAAAATTTCCAAAATGGCCCTTCGATCCGCAAAAAATGGGTTAATTATGGAATGCTTAGTACAAATTATGATAAATTCTAGTTGTTTTCTACAATTTGATGGATTATTCCCCAAATTGCTTCTTTTTTGAATAAATTTTGCCATTTAAAAAGAGCAATTTTTGCATTGAAAATAATAATAGAAACCACGATATTTGGCTAAATAAAATAACAAGTCTTCAAAATGCTCCATTAATTTTTATATAAAAATATTGATTTGGTGCAGTTTTTGTTAATTTCAAACAATTTTTTGAGCATTTTTGACTCAGAAATCATCAGAATAGTCCTTTAATTGTCAAAAAATAGGTTAATTATGAATTGCTCTTTAATTTGGGCAATTGTCCAATTTTTGCTTAAAAATATTGCTAGAAAGTACAATATTAGGTGTAATTTTCGTTAATTTCGAATATCCTTTTTGGCTATGTTTTGACTTAGAATACTTATTGGAAATCTCCCAAATTGGTCCTTCGATTCGCAAAAAAAATGGATTAATTATGGAATGTTTTAGTACGAATTTTGATAAGTTCTAGTTGTTTCCTACAATTTGACGGGGCATTTTCCAAATTGCTTCTATTTTGAAGACATTGTGCCATTTAAAAAGAGCATTATGAATATTGATAGAAGGCACGATATCTGGTTAGACAAAATTCTTATAGAAAGTCTTCAGAATGGTTAATTTTTCCATAAAAGTATTGATTTGGTGCAGTTTTTGTTAATTTCGAACAGTTTTTTTGACGCAGAAATCATCAAGATAGTTCCTTAATTATTCAAAATCAGGTTAATTACGAATTGCTCTTTAATTTGGGCAATTGCGCTTTTTAAAAGGAGCCAATTTTTTCTTAAAAATATTGCTAGAAAGTACAGTATTAAGTGCAATTTTCGTTAATGTCGAATAGCCTTTTTGGCTATGTTTTGACTTAGAATACTCATTGGAAATGGTCCTTAAATTTGCAAAAATGGGATAATTATGAAATGCTCTAGCACAAGGTACGAATTATTAACTAGTTGTTTTCTCCAATTTGGCAGTAGATCTCAAGGAACATTTCTCAAATTGCTCAGTTAATATTGATAGAAAGCACGAAGAAATTCTCATAGGAAGTCTTCAACATGGTCCATTAATTAGTAAAAAATAGCAGAATTTCTTCCTCTTTAATTATTATTATTATGACATCCTGAAACTATCAATATTTGATTTTTCCGGAAATTTTGACTATTCAGTTTTCGTCCACTAACAGTTATTCAATCGATATCGTTTCATAACAAATGAAATAATCCAATTAATTTCTACTTTCTTTCAAAATTGCTAATTTTTCTTGTTGATAGTTATAATGAAAGTACAACACCTATTGTGAATAACAATCAAGATTTGCGTTAATTCCATATTGCACAATAACAATAATAATTTTATATCCCTCAATTAAATTGCTCAATATTCGTTAATTTATTGCACAAAATCGGACTAATTCAGAGAGA
Source organism: Hycleus cichorii (assembly GCA_013841215.1). NCBI lineage: Eukaryota > Metazoa > Arthropoda > Insecta > Coleoptera > Meloidae > Hycleus > Hycleus cichorii. Next base: position 15,906 of record JACDRQ010000189.1, read on the forward strand.
AATGTCGGCCACTTTCACTTTCAATAACGAACAAACCAACAGAAATCGATTGATTTAAAATTCGTTCATTCTTGGCTGTTTTAATCGACAAGTGAATTTCAAAGAAAATTCTACAAATTATGCAATGTGTTGTTGGAATTATTGTGCAATTTTTGCACAATTCAGGCCATACGTTTGTGCTATATTGACTTCACCGATTCTTGGACCTTTCTCCGTACACATAATCCGGATGATAAGGGGGGCATTCAGTTCGTAATCGAAGAATCTTTGACGTACATAAGTCTGTGTGATTCAGTATCGAAAAATTGAGAAAGTCGGAAAGTTTTTTCCCCTTTTTTTTCAATTTCACGATCAACATTTAATACTGTAAAGACAACAAGTGTTCCACTATTCACAATTTTGCCTCACAGTACAGTTGTTTGTTAGTGTAGTGCTAGTTTTTGGTTTTTAACGAAAATGACTTGAGTTGAATTAAATCGACTTCCGTCACAACTCGATTATTAAGTACTGTTCTTCAGGATTGTTTCGATATAAAAAATTGTGCATCATGTCGAATTTTCGCGTGTTTTTGTGTTATTTTTCGTGCATAATTGTTGGTGCCAATGCGGACGCTTCGAAATTTGTTTATAATTCAACGGATCTTTCATATTTATCGAATGGTATCCAATTTCCGGTACCAAAATCAGAAGAAATCCATCCTGTTATTTTAGACGATACCACAAAAGCGAACTATGATGCCAATTATTGGAATCTAACCGAAATCGAGTGGTTATCCAGCTTGTACGATCACAAAAAATGGATGCAATACCTGCCAAAACTCAACAATCATAACAACAATAGTAATTTGTGTCGGGACGATCTGGCCGGCTATCTTGAACAACTACAAAACGGAACATCTTGGGCCCTTAAAAGTCGCTAAATTTGCTAATCAATCGATTGATTTCGATTTAATTTTGTTTATTTTTGTAGTGTACGATGCTTCCGGCCGTTATACAGGCGAATTCTTCTTCGGTAACGATTATTGGCTCGGTTCGAAGACTTTATGTAAAGAACTAATAAATTCGCAATACAATCACGATTTACCGCCGTTCACAACCAATTTCTTCATGGCGAAAATTCGTATCAATATCAACAAAAATCTAACACCTGTTGTAAGTAATAATAGGAATCAATTAATTGAGAAATTGAGTGAAAGCTTAATCACAAATTCTAATTGCATAATCACAATTTCCAGACAAGACAATTGAATATTGGTGAATGTCTGCCATCGTCGTGTACAATTCGAGATGTCCGAACATTATTCGGACAAGAACGTAATGATGGTGTATCGTTGAATATTGTCGATATACGTAAAATACCCGGTGATTATCTATTTGTTGAAGATCGGAAATTTCAAATAATTGGGTAATTATGTACAAAAATTTGTTACGATAACAGTTTAATCGTGTAGATTCGATCGAAATTAATAAGGAAATCTTCTCGTTTAATAAAAACGGAAATTCAGATTTCTATTTTATACGATTTAATTGATGGAAAATTGCAAGCGCTTAAAACGTATTCGCGCAAAACATCCACCTCGATCTCTATCTCTATCTAGGATTGCTATTTAAAACAGTTGCTCTTTCGATCGCAATAGAGATTGAGAGAATTATTGTGAGGGCATTAAAAATATACCCCAATCTTTAGAGAGTATCAATCTCTATGCCTTTCGACATTTAAACCAAATCAATATTTGAACCGATAGATTGAGCTGTTTGCTTTTAGAGAATATCATCATCGATATTCAAATTTGAGAATATCAACATTTACCTCAATCTCTATGCTTATTATTTAAATCAAATCGAATTTAAAACAACAGAGGTTTACTCTCAAAGAATATCAAACAATTTCAATCTTTATATCTATCGGTATTTAAACCAATAAAACTGAGAAAATTGTCTAAAAAAATATCAAAAATCTACATCAATCGATTTTTGGATAAAGATTGAGAGCATCAATCAAGAATATCGATGTCCATTGATAATGATTAAGATAAAGGTGGAGATAATTGCGCTCGGAGAATATCGCTTGCAGATTTCCAATTTCACCATAATGTTAGATAATCACACCGTATGGTGATATATTACGTATATTGAAATTTCTAAAGGTGTGTCTACACGATAAATTTTGTTTATAATGAAAAACTTTCACAAAATTTAAACAATTCTTATCAATTTTTACAGGGGAATCACCTTATTTGTTATAGTTTTAATAATAATCGCCTCGTTGATTGAGATTTTAACGAAGAAAAAACAGAAACAAACAAAGATTGATATTGAAATCGAAAATAATAATAATAATAATGATTTAAAGAGTGTTAAAGATATTAAAAATGGAACAACAACAAAACCGAGTATGTTTATTTATTTGGGGGAAATTAATGTTGATTTACAAGAAATTTTAGGTTTTCTATTGCAATTATTGTTGTGTTTTTCTGCTATCAATAACGGTAAAAAAATATTGGATATTGATAGATTATCGGACGGTTCGATTCGGTGTATACACGGCTTAAGATTCTTCTCAATCGCTTGGATAATAATGGTACATTCGTATTTGGAAGTATTCGCAATTGCCGACAATAAAAATCTCCGTATACTGACCGAACGTTCATTCACATATCAAACAATATCGAACGCCACATTCTCCGTTGATACTTTCTTCTTCATCAGGTAATATTCTAAATTAATAACAATCACAAGCTGTATGTCTATTTTGAATTTTAGTGGTCTATTAGTGACAATCACCTATTTCCGTACAGTTGCCAAAAAACCAAAACCCCAACAACAATCGTATTGTACAATATTTCAGAGTAATTTCATTAAATTTTGGTTGATGATAATTTATCGTTTTCTGCGTTTAACACCGGCCTATTTATTCGTTTTGGGTATCAATGAGATTCTATTACGATATTTACATAATTATTCGGTTTTCTCACCGGCTATTATTGATCATATCAGTTGTAGTAATTATTGGTGGCGCAATATTTTGTATATCAACAATTATTTCCCACAATCGGAATTCTGTATGTTATGGTCATGGTATATAGCCAACGATACACAATTCTATGTGATCGCTACAATTTTACTACTGATAGCCGTACGGTAAGATTTCTTCAATTCTGCACCTATAATAGTGCTTTAATACCTATTAACGCACACTTTTACTGTATTTCTAATTTCTAATTTATTCAATTCGTTTTGTTTCCGTGTTAATTAGGGGCGAGAAACATTTGAAATTCGCCGGCATCCTCTTGGGTGTCTTCATGGTAGCCTCCTGGGTGACAACATTCATAATTGCAATGCAATACAAATACGTGATACGTGTGGAAGAACCATTCGCTCTATTCGATCAACTCTACGATAAACCATGGATGCGAATTGGGCCGTATTTGGTTGGCATGTTGGCCGGTTATTTTCTATTCAAAACCAATACGAAAATACAATTATCACCGTTAATCGTAATTATCGGATGGGTATTAGCGTTAAGTTGTTTGTGTAGTCTAGTCTATGGTGTTGGGAGGCATGGTTTGTTCATCCCTACATCTGCATTTTACGTGAGTATTTCGCTGAAGGTTGCACCGTTCTTGGTCGAAATTTAACAGTATTGCGCCATTTTTAACGCTCGGCGTTACCAAAAAATTAGAGAATACGAATATAACAATTAATATGATAGATAAGTTTTGGATAGTTGCCAAAGAACGGTGCAACGGTTCTAATTTTTGTGAAACATTCGATCGAAATTGGGTCTTTAGGCATCTCTGGGCCATACAGCTTGGGGCCTATCGTTGGCTTGGATTACAGTGGCTTGTTGTTCGGGATATGGTGGCCCATTGGGTTGTCTATTCAATTGCCGATTGTTCTTACCGTTAAGTCGATTGACTTATTGTGCGTATTTAATACATCCGGTTTTTATGTGTCTTAGCAGTTTTCTATTAGATGGTCCTTTACATCTCCACGAACTCATGATTGTAAGTATAAATTTAAATACAATAAAATTGATATTTTATAGGCGAATTTGTAGGTTGTGATATATTTTGGAAATTTATTATTCTCGTTCGCCTGTGCATTCTTCATATCGTTAATATTTGAAGCACCAGTTGTAAATTTATTGAAAATTATCTTCTAATCGTTGAATAAACTATTTTTTCGTAAAACTCGCCTTAATTTCCCCATCATAATAGTAATTTATACAAGGAGTGTGTTATGAGTAGAGTTACGATTTTGCTCCCTTGAAGGAGTAGGGGATCTAATTTTTGAAAAATTTGACAAGAGCGGCACATAAGCTTCGATTTTGAATCCGTCAACAAACAACAACAAGGCAAGGCGCTCTATATCGATAGCAACAGAATTTAGAAAAACAGTCGACCAATTTTATAAAGATTTAACTTACAAGAAAATCTTACGAAACTCTCGATGATTTTTGGTATATAAATACTTTATTCTATTCTAAGAGATGCATGTTTTGTCATTCGTGCCCATACGCAAGTTTAAGGGAGAAAATAGAGGTTGAAGTTACCCCTGCAAGATCAGTTTTTGGGCAATATCTCTAGAACGGTTCAATATTTTTTGATGATTCAAAAACTGAAAGATAGACATTTATGGGGGCTACAACGTGGTAGAAACTAATTGTCAATATCTTGTTGGGGGTGGAAATCACAATCGAGATATAGCTAGAAACGTGTTAAGGGGCAATTTCACCCCTCAAAGTAAATATGGGCAGCCAAAAAAATATGCGTCGACTATTTTTTGAAGCTCTACCTGTATACCAAATTTTTACCGCTGTATCCCTTTCCTTGTGAGAATAATGCCGTTTGTCCAGCTTCAATATTTTAACTGGAAGTATGCGAATCTTAAGTACCCCGTTTGAGCCTAAACTTTGAGTGGCGATTTCAGCCCCTAGATATTTTTCCACCGATTACGAAAAACATGCATCTGTTAGAATTCGATGGAGAATAACATCCAAATTTCATTAAAATCGGAGGGGGACACCTGGGTATGTTTCCTTGTAAGTCACTAGTGTTGATTATCCTGGAAACTCACCATATTAACCAATAGGAATATTTTAGTGGTTTATAAATAACTAGTGAGTTATGAGGAATTAAAACGGTATTGTACCAATTTTCCTATAATAATAGAATATTTTATTGTTATTTATATTACAAATATAGTTTAAATATGATCCAATAAACGTTTACAATACGACAAAGAAATTTGATAAAAATTAAAACTTTGTACAAATTATTCTCGATAAGGAACAATGATATGGTTTTCTTATATTATCTATAACACTATTATTATCAATATTATTACTATAATAGTAAAAAATTATATTTTTTGTCTAAACTAATAAATAATTCGAAATATGTTAAATTCTAATAAGAAGGAAGAATTCGGTTTTATTGAAATTTCTCGTTAGTTAATGAATTAATTAATCAACTACAGACACTAATTATTTACACGATAATCGGATAGATTTATGGAGAAGGTGATTAGTTGGAGTAATAATCAAAGGAACACAATCCACTGTCCACTGATCTATAAGTACGTATCAAATACATAAATTGTTCATTGTTGTAATGCTTCAATATAATTTCGGAAATTCGGACACTTGATTGAACACATCTAGACCTGTTTGATTGTACAAAAAAATCAATTAATTGTTATAAATTGATAGAATTTGAATTAACCTACCAATAGATTATTGTTATGGTTTAAATTTTAATTTTTGTGATTAATTTGAGCATTAGACACATATAAGCATCAAATATAGAATTAAATGTTAAATGGCTGAAGCGGACACTGGCAATGCTGAATTTATTTGATCGGTATATTCTTCGTATTCCTCCTCCTGATCGTCGTAATCGTCGGCACCCTCATCTATAGGATCCTCAATATCAAAATCAATTGTTGTTGGTGTAACATGACTATTTGTTATTTCCTAAAAATCCCACACAAACAAAAACCGAAACGAAAAAAAAACAACGATAACACCAACACCCATGCTGTTAGTTTATTTGTAATGGAAAATTTGTAAGATAAAAGCTTGTACCTTGGGTGGCCGCCATCCGCAACCCGGTAATGGTAAACCGTCAGTTCCCAGTGGACATGGGGCGTCCAAACCGGGCACACCTTGGTCCCCTTTGTCGCCTTTGTCGCCTTTACGGCCGCGTTTCCCCACCGGTCCCTGATCAACACGTTTGTCATTAACAGGCACTGGTGACTCAAAGTACATATTCTCCAGTCATTGCCGAAAATGCAAAATTTGAGCCTCGTAGCTCAAATGTTGACTTTGACTAGATGGAGAAAATGTACAAGTTTGAAACGATCACTTACAGCATCGCCTTTGGCGCCCTTATCGCCCTTCGGGCCCTGAAATTATACAAATTCGCCAATTATTAAATAATCGGAAAATCCGCATTTAAATTAATGTAACGGGGGGCCAGCTTAGAATGTGATTAATGTGTGAATCATGCGTTATTTAAAGCAGAAACATGCATCGAGCATTATTTTATTTTATTTTGTTAGAATTAAAGTTAGTACCTCTTGTCCGGGGATCCCATCAGTACCCTAAAATTATTAATTAATCGATTAAACAACAATTAAAAAAATAAAATAAAACACGGATTTATTTGCGATGGTAACACTCACTGGTAGGCCAGGATCGCCGCGTTCGCCTTTACTACCTGGCTCGCCTTGAGCGCCCTGAAAATCGCAACAAAACGCATTAATTTCGTCGAAATTCGGCTCAAATTAAAGTTGAATTCAATTGTAGTTAACTTACTTTCATTCCGTCAAGTCCGGGTGGTCCCTGTGAAGAAAAATAATTGAAACAAAAATGAAAAATAATAAAAATACAACTGAAAAATCAGAGGAAGTATTGATTATTTAATTTTTTTTTTTTTTAGTAATTATGCACAAGATGCTTTTCAGTTGGGTCGTTGGCTTGTTTCGGAGAAATTCAGCATCATCAAACCATGCAAAATCGCTCTTGAATTTCTTTTAGAAATTGTTTATTTTTTGGTTTTGTAAAAATAACAGGAACAAGACTGGGGAGAGTTTGTAAGTGTGAGAGAAAAGATAGTAAAGCTAGGAAACTCATTAAACTTAAGCTTCTTTAATAATTACAGCACATGCACATACATTTATTTTTTGTAAATAGTTTTCTTGTATATTACTATTTTTTTATGTCTTCTTACGTACATGTAGTATCAAGTTTTACAGAAAGCTTATCTAATAGAAGTTTCGATAATTAGGTTTGTTTCTCTTGTGTTTGTCTGTTTATTCCAATTTACAACTGAAGTTTTACAAATTCTAAAATCTAAAAAATCAGTCACTGTTGTTTGCTTTCCTCGTTTACTTATCCTTAATTACAATCTAACTCCTAAATATTTAAGACACCTATAAAAATGTAGTTTCAACATTTATTTTACAAAACGAAAAACACTTTTACTCCTCAACTTATTACAATGGTCTTGGCAGAAATACTTTTTACAAATATATCAATAAATAGTAAGTTATTATCGTAATTATTATTATTGTTATTTATATAAAAATTATGTATTACTATCTATTTGAACAAACCATCTCCTCTTCGTTCGGTTTATAGATTTTCCATCGAGTCTAATTGAAATTTGGTGAATTCTTACATAATCTAAGTACTAAAAATGGACGTAAAGTATTTGTTTTAAGCCCCTCTAGAACGGCTTAATTATTGTTAAATTGTAACAGTCAAGTCAAGTCAATTGTGCTATTCTATATTGACTTGTCTCGAACTGTTGGCTGTTACGAATCTTCTTGTTAATTAAGAAGAAAATTAAATAAAACAACAACAAATCTAACAAATTAATTAAAAAATCAAATTAAACTTGTTGAAGTTGGCAGTTGAATTTCATCTTGGGGATTTACCAATTATTGTCCTCCTAAACCATTAATCTTCATAATTTTTTCTTAATAATAATTAAAAAAATAATCGTTTACAACAAACAATCCAATGGTTAATTGCTTGCGTGATTAAAAAAATTATTAAAACAAATCACTCAATTTTTGTTTGTTTTGTTTTAATTCATTAAAGCTTCTGTTAATTAATTTGTACGTGTGTGAAATTAATTAATTGCATCATCATCACTGCATTGTTCGGTTAATAAACGTTGTCCTAATTTTTTTTTAGTCCTAGTTATAGAATGGTTTCCTTACCATTGGACCTGCTTTGCCATAATCTCCCGGCCGGCCACTTTCACCCCTCAAACCCATAGGACCCTATTTTTTATTAATCATTAATTAGCAGAAATATTACTGTTTACTTTAGGAAACTTACAGGAAGACCCATCGGTCCTGGGTCGCCTTTTGCACCTTTTTCACCCTGGAATAATTGAATATAGAGTAAAAATGGTGGATGCGCCGGGTTTGTTATTTTTTAATTTAATAATACCGGTTCGCCTTTAATACCATCCATTCCTCGATCACCTTTAATACCAGGTGGGCCTTGTAAACCGTCTCGGCCTGGCGGTCCTGGAGGACCCGGAGGACCCGGTATCTGTCGCCAAAAAAAAATTATTAAATTTTTGTTGATAGGGGTGAATTTCAAATTACCACTTCGCCTGTTGTCATTTCTCCAGTACCATCACCCTGGAACAGTATATGGGGAAAAAACATAAAAAAGATATTGTTTTCTAAGAGTTTTCTTAAAAAAATCCTCAATGTGTGGTTTTATTGTTGTGATATTCAGAGTCGATATTTACCTGTCGCCGTCTCAATTTCTTGTATTTCTATCAAAATAAAATTATCAATTTTTTTCGGAATAATTTTCGTAATAATGTAGCGAAATTACCGATTCTCCTTTCTCGCCTTTTTCGCCCTTTTGTCCCGGATAACCTGGTGGTCCTGGTAATCCAGGCGGTCCCATTAAACCAGGCGGACCAATATCGCCGTATTCACCTTTCTCACCTTTCGGCCCGATTTGCCCCTGAAGTTAACAATAGTTGCGTTGAAAATTCGTCTTAAAGGGCCGGACTAGAACTGGAAATTTCGACAGACGATTTCTCGTTTATTTTTCATTCGAAATTCAAGTACTGGAGGTTGTTAGAAATGCTCTTCTTAATTTTGAGTGAGTCGTTTGTCAAAGTTCCCACAGCCCTTTATTTTGACTTTTAGTTGGTTTTATTACCGGAAGTCCCGGAGGACCTTGTGGTCCGGGTTCGCCGCTCAAACCGGACTCACCGGGCGCACCAGCTATACCCATATCACCTTTTGGACCTAAATTTTACAAATTAACGCAATATAGAATTGTGTTTTGAATATGGATTTGTTTGATTAATTTTTGTTGAATTTTAGTGAAAAAAAATACCTGGCACGGACCTGTCAGGTTTCGTTTATTTGTTCTCCGGTTTTTTTATAAAAAAAAAAATTGCTTTCAAATCAACCAAATTAAATTGTTAGTTAAAAAGTGAATGTTTGGAAATCTGTACCTGGAAAGCCTGTAAACCCCTTATCTCCCTTATCACCCTGGGGGCCTGGTTCACCTGCCTCCCCTTTAGGACCTGGCGGGCCTTGCCCTAATGCTACTCCATCTTGACCCTACACACACCAAACCACATTTTTAGATATTCGTTTTGTTTTATTTTTCATAGCTTCGTTTGTTTACTAAGCTTCTTCCAGTTTTGTTTTTTTTAACATAAAAATTGTTAGAACAACAACGAAAATAGACTACTAAAGGTAAAAAAATTAATTAATTTCTTTAATAATAAAATCATGCTTAAAATTAAATTAAAATGAAAATAAAACAATACTTACTTAAAAGAAAACAGATGAAGACACGTAAAAGTGTGCACCTTTGATTTATTTTTAAATAATTGTCTTAAAAAGTGGTGATTTTTGTGTTAAACTTGGAAAGTTAGTGCACGAAGAAGATGTACGTTTTAACAATAAATTAGAAGCTAAAACTACTGAAAATTAAATTAAAAATTAATCTAAAAAAACGATAAATTAAATTAATTACCAATAAATTAATTGAAATTTTATGTTTATTTAGTTGTTTTATAGGAATTGAAGTTGAAATCAATATGGCATGCTGAATATTCAATCCGTAAAGCATGCATTGATGCAATAATATAAACAAAAATCATATCAACAATAACGGCATCCAGTTTTGTTATTTAAATCTCAAGCCGAGTAATTTCCCAGATGGCTCATATAATAAAGTACACAACTACTACAAAAACAACCACCAACAAACATGCAACATTAACAATATTTCACCCCTTCATCTCAATTATATTTTACCATTTTCTATGCTATTATTTGAATTTTAATATTAATAATAATACTCATAATGATAACAGAAAACATTGCATATGTAAAATGGTAAATATGAAGCTATGCAGATGAAATGTGGTCTGGTTTGGTTAGAGATTTATTTTTTGATAATCAATGTCATGAAAAAATAATTACAATCAAAAAAATTAATTGATCACGACATTGGTGTAGGATCAAAGATTTCATTTGTCGATTAACCAAAATTTTAGAAAAAAAACAGGATAGGATAGGGCTAGGGATGAAAAACAAAAACCAGAAAAAGAACAGAGAGAGAAATAAAAACAAAAAAAAAACAAACATTACCCGTTTTCCACGACGGCCTCGGGCACCCTTCTCGCCAGGTAAACCAGGTGGGCCCACAGGTCCGGCTTCACCCTTTTCACCTTTATTATATTTATTTGAATTTTTTTAACCGTAATAACTTTGAAATTTAGTCTTTTAGAAATTGCAATGGTAGATTTTTTTTTACAAATAATTGAAAAAATTGAAATTACCAGGTGGTCCCGGTGGTCCTGGTGGTCCTTCAATGATTCCAGTTGGGAATTGATCACCGCTTAATGTTGTCGTAAAACCACGCTCGCCTTTATCACCTTTATCACCCTAAAACAATGATACATTAATTAATTATTTGATTAATTCCATAATTAAATTATTAATTAGTTTCATTATGAATGGTGATATTAATTTCTAAGAAACTACAAGATTAGTTTGGTTAATCCAATTCCCTTGTATGGTAGTAGAAAAGTGACTTACACGTACGCCTTGTTCTCCTTTTGTACCATTCCTACCAGGTATCCCCTAATTTTAATCAACATTTAATTTTGCTTAAATTATTATACAATTATTATAAAATTGATCTATTTCTCTTTTTTTAGTGTAATAGAAAAGTAGATCAATTTTATGAAAATTAGAAATTTTCTCACAGGAAGCCCCATATGGCCGGGTAATCCTGGATATCCTGGTGCTCCCATCATACCTATCGCTCCCCTATCACCCTAATATTTACGAGAAAATAATGATAACATCGGTGAATTGCAATCTTTAGAGATGTTACGGAAGTACCGAAACAGAAACAACGTTTTTAAATGTATTTCAACGGAAATAGAGCTCCGTAACATCTCTAAAATTTATTTGCAAAAAATGTTTAAAAACCGTACCTTTGGTCCTTGCAATCCGTCAATACCAGGCGGACCGATCGGTCCCATCGGTCCCGGTGGTCCAGGCTCACCGGGCGGTCCCGGTTCACCGGGTATACCTTGTCGGCCGTCGTGTCCGGGTAATCCTTCAGGACCTGGCGGTCCAGGCGGGCCGGGTGGGCCGGGTTCGCCAGGTTCTCCCTTTATAATAAATCAAATTTGAATTAAAATAAATCCAAATTGGGTAATTTTTGATTGAAAACTAAACTAGCAGCCAAGTCAGATTAGATCTACTATAATACAGATAAAGTTAGAAATATGCAATTACATAGAATATTAACATTCCGTTCAACGAATAACTACAGAAATTCTCTTTCTACTTGACTTACTTTACGATTTTAAAGATCATCAGTTGTAGATTGTTGGAAAAATTAATGAGACTGTTTTTAATGAATACAAAGTGGTTGTTGCAAACGTAATAGAATGAAAATTAAGCAAATTAAAATGGAATTACACTCTTGTTACGGATGAGAGAAACAAATTATGAGAGAGAAAAAAGCGTATCTGGATGATGTGAGTGATTTGATAAGAGTTGTTGCGGATATTTTAACAATTTAAAATTCAATTATTCATCATTTTGACAGTTAGAATTTTAGTGGAAATTTAAAAAGCGTATGTTATGTTTGCGAACGATAGAGAAAACTCACTTTAAGTGTGATGATAGTTTCGCCCGTTATGTTATGACCCCTTTCTTGAAGCCCCTATAAAAATTAGACTATTTGTGAGTACGACCACTACAACAGCGAAGATTTAAGATTGCAACAATTGTTCATATAACAAATAAAAACAACAACAAACAATATCACGTGTCTTAGGACACATTTTTTGTCAAAAATTGCGTTTTCCCATCTACAAAACACCCAAAATTCATGCTACCTAAAATAGAATAAATCAAAAATAAATCAATAATAAATATAGTGCACTAAAATACAACAAATAACAACATTGAACCACCATGAAATTAATTTGTTAATAATAAAAATGAAACACCAACGTTGTGCTGTCATGTTAGTGGAGGTTTCTCACCTTGACAGCCACAATTTCTGCATAGCCTAAGGTACCACCACGTAAAGTTGTTACCGATCTTTTCAAGCCCTGTAATAAAGGATTTTCGATCAAACAAAACAACAACGAAAGAACATCATCTCGAAAATATCTTCATTAATACACAAAACACACACAGAATAAATTAAAAATTTGTTAAAAATAAAATAAATAAAAATAAAAATAATCAATACTTACCCGTCCTGGCAGCTAAAAGAAATCGAGCAAAATTGAAATGAAAATTAAATTGTTTCCAATCAAAATTTGCAATGAAAAATCAAAAATAATTGTTGTTGTTTTTTTTATTAATCGCCAATTTTATTTAAATATAACAATTGAGAAATGCAACTTACCTTAACAGCTTGGAAAACATCGAAACCAGGATTACCAACTTCACCTTTCTGTCCTTTATCACCAGGTCGGCCCTAAATCAATTCAAATTAAATCAACAATAACGATTTAATAGATAACGAGCCGGGCTACAAGTGATCAAAAAAAAGGAGACTTCAACTGGTGATTACTCCTTTACTTACATAAGTACAGCAATTGCAAAACAAGACAACTTTTTTATTTTCCAACCGATTGCAATGTACTAAACGGTATTTGAAAGAGCATTTCAAGAAGCAGGGAAGTATATATCTGATTTTTTGAAATTCGGATGTAATCTAGAGTTAAAGAAGGCAATATACACGCATGTTTTTTATCATTTTTTACAGTTTTTTTTTATATTTTCCCTCATAATTTGGCAAATATTGCTTATTTTCTAATAGATTTCCCATAACCTGTGGCAAATTAAAAGCGCTTTCCAAATCTGCTAGAAATTTGCCAATCGCATTGTTAGTTTTCCGGAAAACTGATGAAAGGTTTCGACATACTAATTTGATTTTTTTACGTACACTTTTAAGTTTAGGCAACTGAATCAGGGCTCGTTTGAAAGCTAATAATAAGCAGAATATTTGGAGAATAGTCTGAGATTGAAATTCGGAAAATTTGCCGGAAATTTATGATGGGAAAATGTGGAAATTTTCACCTATTATTTTTATCTAAACATAGTGGAAAAGTAATGAAATAATCTATAAATTGCAATACATTTTATACAAAAATTATTAATTTTAACACATAAAAATAATAAGTGAAAATTCTCCACATTTCCCCACAATAAATTTCCAGTAAATTTTCCGAATTTCAATCTCAAACTATTCTCTAAATAATCTGCTAGTCATTAGCTTTCAAACGAGCCCTAGTTCTGTTGTCTAAGATTAAAACTCTACGTAAAAAAATCAAATTAGTAAGTCTAAACCTTTCATGAATTTTCCGGAAAACTAACAATGCAATCGGAAAATTTCTGGCAGATTTGGAAAGCGATTTTAATTTGCCACAGGTTATGTGAAATTTATTAGAAAATAAGCAATATTTGCCAAGTTATGAGGGAAAATATAAAAAAAAAACTGTAAAAAGCGCTAAAAACATGCGTGTATATTTCCTTCTGTAACTCTAGATTACAACCGAATTTCAAAAAATCAGATATATACTTCCCTGCTTCTTGAAATGCTCTTTCAAATACTGTTTAGAACATTAAAATCAGTTGGAAAATACAAAAGTTATCTTGTTTTGCAATTGCTGTACTTATGTAAGGGACCCCCTTAATACTTGGAACAATGCGTAAGTTGTCGTTGCAAAGAGCATTTCTTGGTCCATAACGTGGGACTATCTCTTTTTTGGGAAATTGACGGCTCAAGAGGTATTTTTATTAAGGATTTCCTTAAAATTTCCAAAACACATAAGTCTTTCCAATAACGACACATACGTTGTTCCAAATACAAAAATAAAGAGGAAATCATCAAATGGAGTTTCCTTTTTTTTAACGAATGATAGCCCAACTCCAAACGAGAGAAGAGAGGAGAAAATTAAAAGCTTTTGGCTACTATCGTTGCGATTAAAATTAGTGTGAAATTAAAGCAAATAAAGAGTTAAGTCTACTTACAGGATCTCCCTTGGGACCATCTAAACCGATTGGACCCTGTTTAAAATCAATGATTATAAAACTAAATAATAATCAAACGTTGTTTATTTGTTTGTTAATGTAATTAATTAATTAGAATGATAAGAAGTGAAAATTTTTTGAAAGTTAGTAAAGTGTGATAATTAGTTAAACTAATATTAATTGGCTACAATATAAACTACAACATCAATATTATTATACTACATTTTTACCAACTATACAACATACAAAAATCAAAAAAACTAAATAAATAAAATTAACTTGTTTAGATTCTGTTCCAATTTCCTCTGTTAGTGTTGTTGATAGTTTTAGAGTTAATTTAAAGAAACTAATGCCCCTTATTTTTGAATCTATTTTTATAAAATTCGTTCGTTCCAAGAAGAGAATTTAGAATACAGAAAAATAAATATAAAATATATAAAAACAAACCGGAAATCCCGGAAATCCGCGCACCCCTGTCGGACCCTGTAACAAATTTCGTTTCAACCAATCGATTTCTACCGGAAAAGCAAAAATAAAATTGAATCAAACACAAAAAAATACTAGTTCGATTGTTGGGAATCGAAGAAAATTAATTTTCGCCTCAATAAAATCAAGATAAAAGAACAGGGTTAGACATAGGGTGATTAATTAATTTTTATGTTAATAAGAATTGATGATGGTGACAGGTCAGAGGTGATGTTTTAGATTAAATCCACCTACAGGTTTTATTTCTTTTAATTTGTCGTTCGTGTTAATTGATAATGTGTGTTAATATTGTTCTGATACTATATACATTTAACAATCATCGTATCTTACCATGTAGCCCATTTCGCCTTTCTGACCCTTGTCACCCTGTAATCCGAACGAACCCAATATATAAAATATTGTGATTTTCTCCAAATAAAACGATGAAAATTTCAATACTTCATCTATTTTAAAGTTGTACTCTACTGGAAATTACCACTTTTGACCAATAATAGAACTGATATAGGAGATTCAATAATTAAACCTAAGATTATCGAGAACATGACGAAATAAAAGTCCCTAACTGGCAAATTTTTGAAAATTTCTGAATTTACAATTACTGTTTTCATCCACTAGAGTCAACTTTAATTTGAATAATGGAATATGAAAATTAATTTAATAGATAAAAACAAAACTAAAATAGATGAAGTATAAATTAATTTAAATATGAATGACTGAAAAATGGAAAACCAATTAATATTAGTTATAATGATGGTTTGATGATAATCAATAATTGAAATAATTGAAATAAAAGGAAATACCGGAAACCCGTTCTTGCCTGGCGCCCCAGGGGAACCCTAAACATAAAATAAAATAAAATTCAAAACATAAAACCCACATAAAAAATAAAATAAAATAAAAGAATGGAATAAATTTGAACAATAGTGAAATTGTGAAACTTACCGGAGGACCTACTTCGCCCGTATCGCCTTTTTTGCCTTTCCTACCACGTTTACCTGGAGGACCTGGGGGACCTGGAGGGCCTGGAGGACCTGCAATTAAATCCAATCAAGTAGTTGAGCCTTTTGTTTGGGCTTCTCTTTCTTTTTGTTTTTCTCTCAATTGAGAATAAGACAATTTCAAAACGTTAAGTTGTAAGTGAAAATCGCACATTGTGTTGTTCATTGTTTTAACAAGTACACACAATGGGGGTTATATAGACAAGGATGGAATATTAGGTGGGGTATTAAGGGATAATTCCCAAGGGAATCTATAGAGACGAGAGGAGAGTATTATGCTAAACGATTCATTTGAAAATTTTCAACGATTGTTAATTTTTGATAAAATTCACTCGTTAAAAACCATTTCAAGTTGGAATGAAAAAGGGAAATATTTAATGTTTTATTGAAACAAATACAAAGTTTGTGGGGAATTGTAATGGAAAACTTGGAAACTCTACCAATTAACACAAAGCCAATCAATCCGGGTTTTTTCTGAAACTTTAAAGTATCGATTTTCAATGGGATTTTTCTTATTTTACCAGAAATTACTACAACCACTTCAGATAAGGGTGTATGAACACGTTCCAAAGACTTAATAGTTTACTTGTGACTTCCAAGAGTTTGGATGAAGTTTATTCGAGTTTAACACGAAAACTTGATGAGAAAGACCCGGGTAAGTATCGGCAGGCACTGGTAAAAAGTCGAGATCAACACTTAATTGCTTTTATATTGAAGCAATTTAGTGGGAAAAAATACAAATTACTTCCAAAAAAATCGCCAGTTTGAGTGATCGTTAATAACTACCATCACCGTTTCGAAAATCGTTCTAAATCCAATAAGTCGATTTAAGATTGAACTCGGGGAAATCAGTACGTTTAACCAATGCTAAAAGGCACTAATTTGTCTCTAAAATTCGATATAAATTTGAAAATTTTCCGTTTGTTTATTTTTTAATTTAGTAGAATTCGCCCTTAAACGAAGGGTGTTTGTGGGGTGTAGCAGAGAGAATCAAACAGAGGGCAATAACAATTTTCCAAGTAGATATAGAGAGAAGTTATACAACTAAGAGTAGGCGTGGTAGATTTACGTTTGTCAGTCGTTCTTGACATTCTAAATCCTTCTAACTATCCATCCACCTACAGAGATAACAATAGATAATGATGATGATGATCAAAGATAACTGTGTTGAGACAATAAAACAACAAAATACAATTAATAGTGTATGTCTAAGCTTTAAAATAGAATTTTCCAACTGAAATCTTATTAAAAGCACACAGATTCTTTGTTTTATCACTACTACAATCACCATTTACTACTACAACAAAGATGTCTACATAAAAGGAGGAATTTCTAATTTGCATTTAATTCAATTGGAAAACAATTTCCAATAAACGTCACCATTAATTCTCTGTATTTTTTTGTTGCTCTATTATTTTATTTTCCTACCAAACTAGACAATGAAATTATTTTGAAATAGATGTAATGTCAAAAGGTGATTTATATAAAAAATAATTCGAATCGATAATTATAGGTATTTTTTAAAGTTTAGCCCCCATAAAATAATAATAATATGAAAATTTCAACACATCTGGAACAAAATTTTAATAATACGGGCAGATATTGTGTAATCGAATCGATTTTATATACATGAACAATAATTTATAAAAGATAGACCTCACATGTTGTTGTTGTTTGTAATTTTTGATTATTTTTATCGATTTTATTCAATTTCCTTTATCCCACTAAACAGCTAAATGGTTTATTTTAAAACCACAATTGGATTCTTTGTAAAAATAACGTTGAGAATTTGATCGTAACAAATACAACGCGACAACTTTAATTAGAAATCGGTTTAAATTCGTTCCTTTTATACAGGGTGAGCCGAGTGGTTGGCCTATTAGAAGTATAAGTTCTAATTGATCAATGTTTCTGAAATTTGGTATGCACCCGTTTTTCCACCTGAACTACACTTGGAAAATATTATCGTTGTTCTATCAACCCCCTAGACTAGTGCACTTTACTTTCATATTTTAAATGGCATGGTATATTTTTTGTTGCATATTTAGATTCTACTTTGATAACATGGTCTAACGTTAATAGTTTTTCAGGAGTTTTGACTTTTTCTGAAAATTTTGATTTTATAGTGTTTGATTAAAAAATTCACATCTCGGAAAATATTGTCGCTAGACAATCCAAATTTAGAAATCAAATAGCTCAAACTATGTACTTTATGTTCAATTTTATAGAATTAAATTATCTTTCAGCGTTTAATTGAAATCAGTTTTTCTTTCAGCCAGTTTTCAAAACGCAATAACTTTCTTATTTTAAATGGAATGGCATATTTTTCTTTACACGGTTAGACAGAGAAATAAATTCTGCATCGAATCATATCAGCATTCCGTATACCTATTTTTGATAATTTTTCAGTTATTCAAGATTTTCGATTTCTAATAATTTACCCACTATTATTAGTTAATAATAGGGGGTAAATTATTAGAAATCGAAAATCTTGAATAACTATTAGCCATAGGTATAGGAAATGCTAATACACTTCGATGCAGCATTTTTTTCTCTATCTAACCGTGTAAAGGAAAATATAGCATTCCATTCAAAATAAGAAAGAAATTGCGTTTTGAAAATTGGCTGAAAGAAAAATTCATTTCGGCTAAATGCTGAAAGACAATTCATTTCTGAAAATTCTAGCCTAAAGTACATAGTTTAAACTATTTGAATTCCAAATTTGGATTATCTATCAACGATATCTTAACACCTTGCGTACGGATCACGAGATATCTCGTCTTTACGAGATAAACGTTGCGGACGGGTCACGAGAAATCTCGTTCTCATGTGTTTGTTTATTCAATCGACAACTTAAAATGTGCGGTCCGTGGGGACGGGTTAAATGCGCAGAGCGCCGTACGCAATGTGTTAAAATATATGAATTTTTCAATCAAACAATACAAAATAAAAATTTTCAGAAAAATTCGAAATTCCTGAAAAACTATAAACGCTAGACGCTAGATCATGTTATCAAATTCTATTTCATTTTTATCATAGAATCTAAATATGGAATAAAAAACATACTATTCCATTTAAAATAAGAAAATAGGGTGCACTACCCCATACACCGGGGGTTGATAGAACGGCGAAAATATTTTCCAGATGTAGTTCAGGTGGAAAAACTTCGGAAACTTTCAGAAACTTTCATCAATTACAACTTCTTATATTTCTAATAGGCCAACCATTTGTATAATTAATTAATTTTTATAAGAAACATTTTTCGAAAAATTTCCATAAAGCTTTCAAATTATCGTGTCAAGTTATAAAATACATACAGACAAAACACATATTGAGGTAGTTTCGGAAAGTTTTCCAATATTTCCACGATTTCGACGTGATATCATTTCTGCATTCTATATATTTTCCATTGGGGAACAATTTTTCTTTGTTAGTAAACTACAAACTATTGTTTGAATATGAATATGGAAAATTTGGAATTTCCCGATTCTGTACATGTTAAATTAAGTTGATAGAACTCAGGGGCGGCTTGTGTGCAACTATAGTAAATCCACTCATGTAGTAGAAAGTTTTGAATTTGTTGCCAACCTTATAGGATTAATAACATTTAATAGAAATATGGTAAAATTTATATTACGTTGGTATCATTGACGAACTAAACGATACTCATTAGATCAACATTATAACCTCAAATTTTATGTTTTTAAACATGTTTCTTCCTTATTTCTAATGAATTTTGTTTTAAAACGTTCTCTTTAGTTGGTTTTGTTGATTTTTATTACGTCTTACTGGAATTTTTTGTGTAATATACCGTTTTACTATTGTTCATTTAAATTTCCCGCTTTCAAGTGTTAAATTCAACACTTTCCACTACATCCCTAGATTTACTCTACAACACTCGATTTTCACAAACAATAATCTTTAATTTTTAAATTTTATCTCCGTTATCAGTGGAAAATTTTCAGCCTTCCATTCTACTACATTATTACTAAAAATGCAACAATTTAGTCTGGTTATTGTTAAATATTTTATAACTCTCTCTATAGAGGGAATATTTTAACAGATTAATTTAAATCTCCTATGCAACGATAAGAATTTAATACCGGAATGTTCCGAGAAGTATCTTTACCTGATCCATTATTAATCAATTTGTTATAATCAAAAATTGTAGGAATTCTCCAATGTTTTTTCAAATTGTTGATTTAATTAAGCATTAAAGTGGAAAATCTGGCCCTCTTCTTTTTCCCTTTCATCAATTCCATCAACGCATTTTACACATTACACACAAATAATGAACGCTTGGTTTACGTTCGGACTTAAACAGAAAACATTAACATGAATAAAAATCGAGAATGGAAACGAGAAAGAAAGATCAAAAAAGCTCGCCTTGTTGATATAACTGATTACTTTGATAAGTTGATAGCCGCAAAACAGAACTCTATTGACGATATTTATTAAGTCAAAAGCCATGATGATCTTACAAGACTGTCAAATTGAATTAAATCCAAACAAAAAACAAACAAGATAGATGGGCACAAATAGGCCATTGTCTACAGGGCTGCCAAATCCAAAGTATGTAGTTTATATGGTAAGTCCAAGGTTTAAACTTTGATTTTATCTGCACATTAATCTAAAAATAATCTTAAGGATACTCGTTTTTCTAGGATTTAGTGATAAAAAGCCTATTTTGCAAGGATCTAGCCAATCTTAGTGAATACCGCGATCTTCCACCAATTTCCTAATGAGCCAAAACATCAAATGCCTCAGACTGACAATCAGAATGATTCAAGAATGCTCCCCATACTGACTGATTTCATTTTCTCCATTTTGCTCTGGAATCGATAGATATGAAAAAAATGTGAGGAGCATCCTTGAGCCATTTGAAGCGTTTCGACTAACTTTCCGGTGAGTTACGAAGTTAAAATTTTGCCAAAACCATCTCCAGGGAAGTCCCTAGAAGTCTCTGAAATATTTTCGAAATCGATACAAGAGCTAGGACCATTTAGTGAAACAAGCGATATATTTTTAGTTTAGCGCCCCTATTTCCAATATAAGCATGATGAAAATAGATAAAACATCAAATGCCTCAGACTGACAATCAGAATAACTCAAGAATGCTCCCCATACTGACTGATTTCATTTTCTCCATTTTGCTCTGGAATCGATAGATATGAAAAAAATGTGAGGAGCATCCTTGAGCCATTTGAAGTGTTTCGACTAACTTTCCGACGAGTTACGAAATTAAAATTTTGTCAAATGATCTCCAGAGAAGTCCCTAGAAGTCTTTAAAATATTTTCGAAATCGATACAAGAGCTAGGACCATTCAGATGAAACAAGCGGTATATTTTTAGTTTAGCACGCCTATTTTCAATTTAAAAACTAATCTTAGTGTTATTAAAAGTTTTCTAGATTAGATGAAAACTAACTAGAATGCAAATCTATTCGCAAGCTTATACAAATTCTCTATAGGTTGATCTGCATACGAATTATAATGGGGGCTGTATCCAGTCTAGTAGTGGAGCTCTATTTTTAGTACACAAAGAGCATGCATAATGATAAGTTGAATTGTTGGAATTTTATCGTATCTTAAGATTATTGGAGATAATGAAGGAGGAATTCCCAAAATAAGAAAGTTTTAATTAAAATTATTTCCAAAAAAAACCCTAAACTTAAATTGTCGTTATTGATGTTTTCTCTCGAAAAATTTGTTGTTGTATATAGTTTAAAAGTGGTTTTTCGTGTTTGTCGTTTTTGTTACTCCTCCGATAACATTTTGATAAATTTAAATTCAGATCATGATAGTGTTGGATGGGGCGTTTGTCGTTGTCGTCGAAAATCCAATTATGTTGTTTTTTCTTAAATGTAACACATCAGAGGTCTTATATCGGCTGTGTAAAACACCTACTCGAACTTTCGCATCTTATCTATATCGCGTCAACGTTGATTGGGAAGAGATTGAAATAGGTCTCTACGTTGGTAGAATTAGGATGGTTTTTGCTTCTTCTTTGGATGATCGTTCGTCTAAAATTATATTGGCAGAATAGTAAATAAGTTCAATATACGCGAATTGACAAGAATTCTAAAATATTACAGTTGCCGGAAGCGCAAAAACTCGACAAAATAGATAATTTTCAGATGTTATATTCGATTGGCTAGATCCTGTCTCGAAATGAATAGATTTATTGCAACTAATATAATTTATTAGATCATGACACGGCTATAAATTCACTACAATTTCTATTTGTCGTATTGATTCTTTTTCCTCAATTCATCTTGAAATTAATCCGAAGAGAAACACCAAGGGATGAATTGGAAAAAGTACGAAACAATCCAACTATTTATGGTTTTTGTCTGTGTGTAACAGCATCAGCATAAAATTAAATTAACTGTTAAATGACTTTTGCTCAATAATTTTGTTTTTCTTATTTTCCTGCCATTTTATTACAGCCTTTGGGGTTTTATTTTTTTTTATACTAGGGTGTTAAATGTCTGCTGTTACCACTACTATAACAGTAAACTGAGAGGAAAAATTTGAGATGTGACCGGCTGTTTGGATGACTAAAACAAGCGACTAATTTCATTATACAGCCCATTTCATACAAGAAATAGCTTTGTTAATCTATATTACAATTTCCATTAAATTGGATTTTAATTGAATTTGAAATTAGCGAGTCTATTGGTAATTTTCTGTGAAATTACGAAATTATTTTTCATTTTTTTTACTTCTACTTTATTCAAGTCTTGTTAAACTGATCGCAAGTGTAATACACGAGAGCTTTCCGTATAAAATGCAAGATGTTGGAAACAGTTCTAGTGTCTGTTCTGTCACCCAATTTGCATACATATTAAAAGGTCTTGTCAACAATCTACCCCCATATACACGCATATTCTATTTCAAACGAATCAGTTTTCCAGGAATAAAACTCCGGTAAATTAGCCTTTAATTTGTACAATCAAATTGGCGAGCTTGATTTAAACATTTCTTCAATTCCCCTTGGGTGGTTGGAATTCGCATTAGCCAAACTATCAATTACAATTTGACAAATCGCATCTATTCTACTTACAATATAACCAACCCTTATCTTCTTGTCGTTCTTTTTGAAAAAAAGGGAGAATCTAATCTACGACTACAACCCAACTTGCATTTGAAATTTATTACATACTGTTGAATTTAAGATCAAAGTTAGGGATATTTAACAACTAGATAACTTGACTATAGACCATTTGATTCAAGTAAAGTCGTTTGACTCGGTTCTTTGTATAAAAGAGACGAAAATCAGTAAAGGGCGTCAACTGTAGGTTACAGTTCGATGGTCAAAGAGGAGGCATCAACTAGAGAGAACAGTACAAGAGCAAGAGAGAATACTAAAAAGATATACACACGAACTGTTGGCACACCCATTTTCACTATACTCAAGAGATTGTTGTTGTTGATGGTGTATTTACTATTCATCCTTTTTAAAGGATTTTTAGATGAACACCACCACCATTTGCATACTCGATAGAATTTCAATCAGAAAATCTAAAAATACACAACTAGTTTTTTTCCTCATTTATTTCCAACTTTTCTTCTATATTTGTTTCATTTCATATTCAAATTTCTTATAAATTTTAACACAATTTGGAAATTTTATAGTCGCCATAAAAATGGATATTGCTGTAGATATGTCGGTTTGTGTGGGTTTACACTTGACGAAAAATTCAACTTGTCACATAATATTCTCAAATCAAAATCTAATAACCAGAATTAAATCACTCTATACAACCTATTCCACCTTCAAACTTGACATGGAGAGTGATAGAGTAATTGGGAATTGTAGCTATCAATTTTGATACCAACCCATTTTCTGAAGGGCGCGTAATTTAAAATTTCTACAGCTGTTTTCCCGCTAAACCATCTCTGCGAAATATGTCCGGTGTTCTGTCAACCCCTCATTTGATTTTGCTTGTGATAAGGTCAATTGTGGTTCAGAATTGATGGCTTCAGGAATCTACACGTTTCTAGAACTTTTAATTTCATACGGTTTGCTTAAAAAATCCATATCTTTGAAACTATTGCTACTAGACGATCAAAATTTACAATTCAAATAGCCCAAACTGTGTGCTTTAATTAAAACTTATAGAAATGAATTGTTTTTCAGTTAAAATTCGATTTTCTTTCAGGCAATTTTCTACAAAAATTGTAAATTATCTCACTTTTACGGTTAGTAATTCAAATTATAAGCTATTTTCTTATTCTTCGACTCACCCTGTATGTTCAACAATTTTATCACAATACTGTGATTTATTCGGGTATCGGTAGATATAGTTTAAGCACGAATTTATAAATAATTGATTTATGGAGGAACTAACCTAGACAAAAGTCTCTCGCATTCATTTCATGAATGATTTATTCATTTCGTCGAGAAATTGTTAAAAACAGAAAATCGGCGGACAGAACGAAACGAATCAAATTGAATAATTAATTCATTAGAGAAAGTTTATTAAAGTTAGCGGTTCACTAGTTGTATTGTTTCTTTTTTTTGTTTTGTCAACTTTCGGTAATTAATCTTTATTTTCCACCCTCAAACCAAATGTCCATGTTTGTTTTCTGGGGCGGTTTGTGCGGATGATAAATCCTAACAAATTTCAAGTCAAAAGTTACCGCCTCTATATTCACACAAAGAAAACCAGAATACAAATAATGTAAGTGACATATTTCGTGAAACAATTCAACCAATTTTTCCCCTCTCGTCTTTATTATTTTTGATTTAAATTATAAAGCTCTAGAGGTATTAGTTGGGTACGATGAAGAATTGTCTCAAATTCTGAACGCCCCTTACTGTGTTTTTTTTTAATATTTATAAAATGTTTATTTGTATTTTCTATTGTTTATTCTTTTATTTATTATCCATTGTATGTTGAAGCTAAAGAAGAGACAGACAGGGGGAGAAGAAAAAATTAACGAAGGGGAAGAATTTGTGGAACTTCATCGGTAAGAGATATAATCACCATCAACATCAGCATTGTATCACTTTTTCTTACGGCACACAAACTTTCCCCTATTCGGTCGCTGTTGCAATGCTTTTTTCTCCTATTTGTTGTGAGTAATGAAAACATTCCATCTCGACGAATTTTTTTAGTTAATTTTCAAAGCAATTAACTGTGTGTCTTAAGTTTTGTGTACAATAAAAAAAAATCCGCATAAAATCGCCATTTATTTAAGGATTAAGGATTACTGCAATCGTCTTAAGTAAGACTTTATACCAATTAATTCCCGAAAGTTAAATATTGTCAAATGATTATAATTCAGTCAGTTCAACTTTACGGTTGTTTTTACACGAATAAAACCGTGTGGAATTAGTGCTACTGTGATTAACATTGTTATTTGATTTATTTTACAATACCAGATGGTCCATTCGATTATCTTCAAAATTGCGCCATTTTTAATCGTTTTATGCGTGTCATTAATTGACAAAAATTGCAACATTTGTTAAAATCTAACACCATTTGTCATTAAAGTAACGCGTATTTCACTTAAATGTTGCCAGCTCTAATTTGATGAACGATTTGATATTTCAAGGATTTATAGGAGGGTTTTGTCAAAATTTGAACCCCGTAGCTCATCGAGAAGTTGGTGGCAAAAACGCTCGTTTTAGAAAAGGTAGCGGTTTTTTGAAACCGAAAGAAACATGTCAAATGACTCAAGGAGACTCGCCACAATTTTTTCCCCTTTTCTTCATTTTTTTCTGGAAAAAACACGAGAACCGTTCCATAAAATCAATATTAAGAACATCTTTGAGTCATTCTGAATAATTTCGTGTGTAACTCGTTTTTGAAAGTCGCAACACGGTTGGACACGATGTTGCAATGCTACATGGCTCGAATTTGGCTCAAATGGTCTCCAAAGGATTATAAATTCTTAAAATATTTTCCAAATCAGTCGTTAACTGCTAGGTGTTGTTGTTGTTAGGAACATTTAAGGGTGTGTAGCACCAAAACAGAACAATTTCAAAACTTTCAAAACACTTTCGGCTTTTCACACGATAAACACAGTTTTGTTTATTGTTAATTTTCCAAAAAAATTTTCAATTTTTTTCCAGTAACAATGGTACCGTTGGAAAGGCAATGAAATAATCTATAAATTGCAATACATTTTATACAAAAATAATTAATTTTAACCGATAAAAATAATAGGTGAAAATTCATCACATTTCCCCACCATAAAATTCCAGTAAATTTTCCGAATTTCAATCTCAAACTGTTCTCGAAACAATCTGCTTGTCATTAGCTTTCAAACGAGCCCCGATTCAGTTGTCAAAGTTTAAAACTGTACGTAAAAAAAATTAAATTAGTACGTCGAAACCTTTCATCAATTTCCCGGAAAACTAACAATGCGATCGGAAAATTTCTAGCAAATTTGGAAAGCGCTTTTAATTTTCCACTTATTGTATGAAATTCATTAGAAAATAAGCAATATTTGCTAAGTTATGAGGGAAAGTATAAAATGCTAAAAAACATCCTTCTATATTTCTTTCTGTAACTTTAGATTACATCTGAATTTCAAAAAATCAGATACGTACTTCCCTCCTTCTTGAAATGTTCTTTCAAATACCGTTTAGACGATTGAAATCCATTGGAAAATAAAAAAGTTGTCTTGTTTTGCAATTGTTCTATTTTAGTGATACACACCCTTAAGCGAAACACGCGGTATACTTTTGAGTGAGCCATGCGGTATACTCTTCGAATATGTTTTAAAAATGATAAATCACTTTAAAGATAATTTTCCTCGGCTAATAATAGTCCGACACTTCGTTCATTTCCTATTCTAATCATTTTAATGTTCACGTTAATCACTTAAAAGCCATTGTTTAGTGAAATTCCTAACAAATACTAACACCTACTACAAAACATAAATAATTGAACGATAATCAAGAGGACTATGATGGGGAGATGGAGGGAAATTTTTCAAATAGACATCTGTCAGTAATAGGATGATGGATCATCATCATCAATAAATTCAATAATGTTAAAGCGTGTTTTTTCATATTTTCTCATCAACAACACAACATCATCAACAACAACAACAACAACAAAAATTGCACGCTACTGCTGCCTCTGGTCTTGTCATGGAACCCACCTAGATTGATAACTACTCCATACGCTTCTTATCAACATGGGTGGTCCTCTAATTGGTAGTTTCAATAAAACTGGTACTCTGCATGCCGACTCAGCTTTTATAGGTGTACAAAATAAAAATAATAATAATACAAAAACAACATACACAAATACATTACAGACATGTATGTATAGAACATAATAAAATTAATTCGATGCATGTTACCAATTGGAAAAAGTAATTAGAGCAAATTGTCACTATTAAAGTTGATTTTATTTCAATAATATTTGTGTGTGTTTGAGTGTGATAGAATGCCTAATAGTAAACTGGCTCTGTGATAGCTGAGGTAATTGGAAACGTGATCTGAAAGAGTTTAGGGCGTATTAAATGCTAGCTCACCACTACTTTTTCTCTTTTCCCATTATCTATTTCACTTCCAATAGAAATTACTGGAATATAACAAACAATTCGATTATTGCATTAAATGAATTGGCTATTGATTTGTTCCAAAATAAAAGTTACAAATCAATGAATAGAAACAAATTTAAAATTGATCACAAATTCTTTACTACAATTAGAAATGATTTGTGATAATAATCAATAAAGAAAACGCTTATCATTGTTAATAATGATAACAAATGACCAGCTGTCATTCAATTGATATTTCAACTTTCCAACTAATCTACGATTTTTTTTAAACATCAACTTTTTCATGTTCCTCCATCTACTTCAACATTGAATAAGCTACAATAAACCTCTAATAACAACAACAATAACCCCGAGAAATGGGCCGAAAAGTGTCGTTTTTTTTTCTAACATTGTAAACGAACACAATAATGTCCATGTGGGAGATAAAAGTTTTCATTAAATTGCCTCTACGTAGGGGTGAAATATCTGTTTTTCTTTATCATTTATGTTATTACCGTTATCATTAGCATTAAGACAACAACAATGGAAAAACTAAATGAGTATTGGGGAATTGTTGTTTTTTTTTCTCTTGATAAATAAATAGATGTTGGTTTGTTAGAACGCACGTTTAGCCTTTTGCGGTACTAGAATCGTGACTTGACAGTTTAACACTGAATAAATTGAAAGTTGACTGAAAAAAAAACAACATTTGAGAATTCTTCAATAAACAGTATACAAGACGGTTCTTATTAGTGAAATTCTCCCCAAGAAACTGTACAGATAAATATCGGGATTGTTTCTGTTGGTGGTTGGGAATATTATCAAGGGAAGGAACAGAGGGTTTGTTACATTAGATTAGAGGAAAACTTGTATATATCTATGTATGGAAATGTGTATGAGGTAAATTTTGTTAGAGCATATTGCATTTCAAATCGCTTTGAAAATCCTTTAGTAGACCTTATCCTTAGTTATTTTTCCTTCTCTCTATATACACAACATAATAACAAAAGATGATTCTCATTTGATTTTATCCCCCAATTTTGTTAAACTAAAATTGAGTTTCTTTTAAAAACATATACACATGTTGTTCATCTCTTTTTCTCTTCATTTTAAAATGGCCCTTCTTCTCAACATTCTCTATCTATTTGTAAAACTCGCGTCGATTGGATTTTAAACTACATATACAGTGAAAACCGTTCAAAAGTATATAAAATAAGTCCTAACAGTAAGCGATTTTGGAAATATTTTGCAGAGGGATTCCCACAGAATATTTCAGTAAAAGTTAGACCCTAGGAAAATCGGTCAAATCGCACTTTTTTGGCAATGTCAGGGTTTTCACCAATCACCAATTCATATAAAACAACTAAGAATAATCTTTATATAAACATTGTATTCTGATTGTATTTTGATTCTCCAAAAGCGTTTTTGAGCAACATTCCGATGAGCTACCAGTTACAACTTTCGCTGAAATGTCTTTAGAATATTCTTTGAATCGCTTGCAATTAAACTTATCTTTAAATTATATACTTCTGAATGTTCGTTATCTCTTTCTGTATTAACTTTCAAATGGTCTTTCTTCTCAGCATTCTCTATCTACGCTTTACAAACTCGATTGTATTTGTTGAAGAAGTGAAATTGAAACTACGGTATAGATGATTACTATCAGTAACCGCATCTCTAAATACAAGACTTCCATTACCAACATAGAAAATTCTCTTGTCAATAGATTTAGTTGTTTGCATTTCTCCTCTATTATTTGTACATCTATGTATGTATAACAACTCCTGTTGGGAAATTCAACTTCCTGATCTATTCAATTTGAATCTATCTTTCTCGTTACTGTTTTATTAAACAAGAAAAAACAAATCCATTAATAACTTGAATGAGAGAAAAAATACATCCAACCAACAGCTGGCAGATTGTTTAAATATTAATTAGAGAGAGGACGAATTTAGTTAGTTACAAAACAAATTAACATTATTCTAACGAAAATATCACACATCACACAACTAGTCAATTAACTAAGATTAGTTTTGACAAATAATACATCATGAATGACCGCTATGAAGACAAACTTAGAAGCTAATGATAGGATCGGTTAACTTCTATTGTTTATTTTTATTAATAATTTTAGTTCTAATTGTTCAACAAATAGTAAGTAATCCATCATTTCATATTGTTGTAATTACGTAAATTCTAAAACGATTCGTACATTTCAACGATTCCCATTCATTAATTTCGGAAGGTTCTAATTTTCTTTACAACATCATCTACATCTGTGTTCTTCAAGTAATCATCTTTTATTATCAATGCTTTTAATTATAATTTAATTAATGTAAAACTCCAATGATATCGGTATTAATAAAATTCCATCTATTCTCAACTTTATTCCATTCGATTTGTCAAAAGAAATAAAATTCCAATGAAGATAATTGAATATGATACTACACGTTTGTCATATTCAAATTATTTCCCAATGAATATTTGAAAATAAATCGAATTAATAAATAACAAACTTAACATGGAACATTACGGTAAATATACACCGATCGCCTTTTATCGTAAACATTTTATTTTATACAGGGTGTAATCAAATCACTTTTAAATACTCACTTATAGACCCCCTAATGTATTATACAAATTAGCATTTCGATTTCGCCCTGTATAAATACGAATGACACGTTTAAACAGCGACCACTGTATACAATTTGATTACTATCGAAAATTGGAGTTATTTTTGGTTCTGTTATAGTTGTGTAGGTTTTAAAACAGGTAAGGTTTCTTGTCTTATCGTATAGAATGTAATTTAGAAAGAAAATTAAACCTACAGAAAATTGAAAAGTGGTATTTTCCATTTAAAACAACAGTTAACAATAGTCTTTTGATTGATGACTAAATACGTTATTTCTTGTACTTACTTAATGTTATAAATTGCTGTAATTAGTGAATAGTGTAAAGAGGAATGAATGAAAGTTTCTTTTCTTTTCGTTGTGTTACTGTTAATGTTCCTTGTTGGTTGCAATTTTTACTTTGTTCAAAATACGATGAGATCTCTATAAACGAATTTTCCTTAATCTATTAATCTTCCTCTCAACTTCAACAACGAAAATTCTAATAGAGGATAGAACAATGTAATTGAGAATTTATCAGAACTATATTAGGCTCGTTCCATACGATCTATACAATTCTTTAATAGTTAAATTTAGACGTTGGTAGCGTTTATTTGAACTGTCTAGACGAGTAATGTGTTCTTGAAAATGAGCCATCTGCAAAACGAGAATAACCTGCCAAGAATTGTCTAATGCAACACATATAAATCAACTTTGAAAAAGTGTCAAATTGTCATCAGAACTGACTAATCTATTTTTAGATAATTTTCCAGAGCCGGTATTATATAAGAGAATGAAGAGGGTAACAGATTGGTGGATGTTGAGCTGGAAAAAAAGAACTCCTCATATTAAAACATAAATCTAATTTAATCTTCCAACAAATATTATGATAGTTACAAACATCTGTTGTGATTATAGGGAAAGTTGAATTTTTTTCGTTATTGCCTTTCGAAATTTGTTGGAATTTCTGTTTAGACTTTTGATGAAAATTGTCAACGATCAATTCTCGGTAGTGTAGACGAGTTAAAATTATGTGACAAGTACCAATGACAGAATTAAATACCAAGTTGTAAACATGTGTCGTGATTCATTGGCAATCAACTATATAGTCGAAAAGAATGGCGTACATTCTGTATTTATAGTGGCAATTAATTGGGGCTTTTCAGTTTGTTGTTCTTATTTTAAATCATAAATAAACTCAAAATGTTTTTGTTGATTTCATTGTTTGGTGTATTAATTTCCGATATTTACATCACTATTATCAGTCAGTTTTTCATCAAATCTGTACGCAGACATTTCATTTGATCATCTAAATTTGTTATCTCTGTCTATTTTCTCATTTCCCTTAACTTCAACTAACTAGTACAGTAAGCACCCTCTAACTAACGAAAATCGATATTTTCAATTGTTGTTGTAATTGAAATCAACATCAATATCGTGATCTAAATTTAGGGTGGAAAAATCACTATTACTATTGTCTTATAACGAATTTTCACTTACAGGGCTGTTGAACTAAAAATTATTTATATAGAAGAGTCCTTGTAGATCTTTTGAGCGAAATTTAGGCCTTGTAGCTCATTTAACAATCAAAAAACGATCGTTTCTGATAATGTCGCGATTTTCATCAATCACCTACGCACATAAAACAACTAAGAATGACTCAAACATTTTGGAAGTATTTCCACCTGGAATAGCCTGTCAATTGAACCAATTTTGATGAGCCGGTACGCTCGAAATATGTTTCAAATCGCCCAATATACTTTTAATTTAGCACTCCTACCTAAGGGGGTTAAAATTACAAAAATCAATATGCATAACTATATAGACAATATATTGTTTAAAGTTTATCATATTATTAATAGTCCAAGTTACACGAAAAGGAAATACTTGTCAGATCTTATTTACTATTCATACAACACCTACATGAACCCATATATGTCACGTTCTTTACAATGGTATTATTCGTGTTTCTTTTTTACCACGTTCATTCTTGTTCCATTATTTTATCCAACAATCCTGCTGGTTTTATACGAAGTTGACTCCATAAACACCTAATCAGTTTTATCTCAATTTAAGATATGAACAAGACAGAAGAAATATTAAATTCTTTATGCTAAATATTTTCAACTTTTCCCCCAACATGACTGCTTTAAAAAAAAAAGAAGGAACAAATAACTAAACAAGAACTATAAATTACGAATTGAAACTAATCTTGGAAACTTTTCGTTTTCCCAACGGATAGAGCTCAAGGTGAAATCAAATTATGATAATGGTACCTGAAAACGATTATCATCATAATTAAAGGTATTTTCCATAAAAGAATCTATAATAAATCACAAATTAAGCGTGAAATTTTTATTACCCAAAATACCATCGAATTCTTTGAAATCAACAATTTTAATCACTAACCACAAGTTATAAAACGAAATTATAAACAAACGGATTCGAATAGATCGACTTGACTTCAATAAAAGCATAATAAATGACAAATAAGTCAAGTTGGATTTGTTACAGTATATAGGAGAAAATTTTGAAATAAAAACGGGGTGGTCTGTCTTCATTACAGTTCTATAGAAATCATCATAACTAATCAGTTGGAGGTCTGTTCATCAGTCCCTAATCCTGTCACATGCCATAATAATTTATAAACAAGACTTAAAACCCCTGTTGTTCTGTAAGAATGGATAATTAGGAAATACCACTCTTGACAAGAATTATGAAGGGACTTTTTGTTGTTTAATTTTTAAATAAACTCCAAATGCTTCAGTTAAACAAATATGACTACCGATATAGTTTTATTAGTTTACAAAAAAAAATGGAGCGCCTTTGGCTAATCAGGTGTTAGAAACGACTTCTTATTAGAATAATAACAAGATCGTATCCACTCCTTTGTGATTATAACACCTGTATTGGTATGATGTTAAAATTTAGATGTTATTGATAAAATTTCGAAATTTTTCCTTTAATTATAAGTGAATTCTAACAATCAATCAGTCATTGAATGAGATCCAATTTGGTTAGTTCTCTTTCAATTCTCATTCATATACATGCATAAAGTAGTGATGGATTTGTATTCGTATTTCAGCCCACATTGCAATTACTCGAATACAGAAGACAAGTTTTAAAGTCGACACAAATTGAAACGATTGATTTATTATATTGAATAAATCAATTACGTGTACAATTTAGTGATCGAAAATTTACTAAAAAGACCTCTCTTATAGTATGTTTACTCGAATATCTCTAGGGAATATGGAAAAATATCAAATCATCAAAAATGTTAAAGAATCTATCTAGACGAGGGGATCTAATTCGATTTTGTATAAACAGACGACTAGAGCGGCAGTCTACAAATACAACAAACATACCCCAATTTAGTGATGTTGCTACTAATACTACTACTGTTACTATTCCTCTGCTATATTATCTCTATCTATCTGTCTTTATCTACAACAGATATGGAATCTCAAGGGAAATAAACCAACCATGTTGGAGATTGACCTATTACGAAACGTATTTGTCTACCTGGGTAGCGGAACCAATTTGAATGTCAAACATTGAAACAACATAGACGACAATGAGAGGAGATGACTGTAGTTTAGCGAATGGACAATGTGACAAATCGAACAAATCTTTACTATTTTCCAATGTTTGTTTGGTTTTTTTCTACCAAAAAATTGGTAAACGGTATCGAAATACAATAAAAAAATAAACACACAAAATAAATTATATGCAAAGAAATGTTTTCCCATTTTCATGCTATTTGCATATTTCTCAAAGATTCTATTTACAATTCGTTGCTAAAGTGGTTTCTGTCTGTATTGTAACAGGTGGTATTGTAACAACAGCCCTAAGTCTTTGTCAATATGTACGTTGTTGAAAAAATACAGTTATTTTTACTATTTTTTAAACAAATTAATCCAACATGAACATTATGAAGCTATTGTTACCTTTATTTGGCAAGTAATTCGCGAAATATTTCAAGGATTTATAAGAGACTACCGCCAAATTTGAAACTCGTAACTCATCTGAGAGGTGGCCAAATGAGCTATAAGGCTCCAATTTTGCTAAAAACTTCTCCAGAGGAGCCTCTATAAAATCTTCAAATATGCTTCGAATTACTCACCAGATAATGGCAATCATACCACAAAAACTTAGTTTGGGTTAAATAACGTGGTATTTAAATAACAATTTCAAATTCACTATAAATCTCCACTACAAAACTCAAACGTATGTAACAGATCAGTTTGATGGGAAAGTAATTAAAAAACACTTAAAAAACAAGTTGTAGTGTAATGTAATTAAATATAATTGAAAATACAGAGGGGCGTCAATACGGAATTTAAAACTAAAATCCAGCAATATCAAATTGATATCAGTTCGTCTTATTTTTGATGAAATCAAACTTATAAACAAAAAGAATAATAATTAATATTTATAGATAGTCTTTTATAGAGACTATTTATTTTTCTATAGTTTCAATTTAAATCTAAGATAAACGATTATTAATAATAAGAAATTTATTATAAAGGAATGTAATAAATTCGCATGTCAATTAAAAAACTTAGCCCTAAGGTCAATTTTATATTATTGCAAGGTTGGTAACTGGTAACTTGTAATATAAATTCAATGAATTTATATTAACTGTAATCATCATCATCATCGACTCTATTATTTAATAGTTGCGCAAAAAATGCTAATCAAGCGAGTAAAAGGAGAAACGAGACAGGGAAAAAAAAGTAAATGAAAAGAAACTTTAGTTCATGTAAAACAGAACATTTTCGCTCCATAAAATATCTTCAACTTATTACTAAATTGTGTTATAAAAACATCCCGAAAAGTTCGTCGGTTTAAGGAACGAATGGATTCAAAAAAAGCCAAACCGATAAGAAAATACATATTACAATATTCATAATTTCCATTTCATTTGAATACTTTTCAACAGTACTAGATGTTTTAATACAATTTTATTCATGACTGTAATTGTAATGTAATTAAAATTGAAATCCACATAATAGCTTTCTTCAATCTTCACTATATATGAGAAAATCGTAGGGAGGATTAGTTCTCTTTAATTTAGTTATCATCATCATCATCATCTCGATGTATGTCACCGCCACCCATTTGGTGCTGCATTTACATAATTACCATGCTAGTAGAGACTCTTAAACGTCCATACAGAATTTCTCAATTATTATGTTAATAATTTCATAATACCCGCAGACAAATTGAAATAAATTAAACAATTCTTCGATTATTTTGAATAACGGTTTAAAAAAATATATACCAATCGATCCGTTTCATTTAAATTTCGAGTGTTTTAACATGAACGCAGCATCAAAAGAGCTTTTGACACAATATCGTATAATAGTAGATTGAGAAAGGGCGAAAATGTGATAGAATGAGATTGTAAAAAGCCTCCACAAAGATGTGCGACACTATACGCTATCATCAAATACTATCGTAAATAAGAGGCGGCACATGGGGTTGGAAATTTTCTATGTGTATATTTTATAACACACTAATAGACCTCTTTATACCGTGCGTTTCACTTAAGTGTCTCGCTCGAAGCAAGCTAACCTGTCCTCAATTAAATTGAAATCCCATGAGAAAAGCGTTTCCAGTGTCATTTGAAAACGACAAAAGATATCGAGATGGAAAACATGTCATTTGATTCGAAATTTAAGCCTCTACCGACCCTATTGAGTAAAATTTGAAAAATCTGACTGGTNTTGACGATAGAGATGAAGGTGGAGATTCTTGGGGAATACCGTCGTGTAGCTAAATTATTGAATATCCATTACATTTCTATCTAAATCTAGTGGAATATATTAAGATAATTAAGCCATTTTGCGTTTAGTCTCCGATAATGTCGTTTTTCTTTTAGTTTGAAATTGTCTATAAACATAAAGCGCTAATCAATTTCTCTTTAATATTTTAAAATAAAATAAAGAACGAGAACAAGGTTTTTGTATAATTAGTATCGTTAAATAAATAAAATGTAAATGGAATGTAGTCATTCGGAAGAGATGTTCTGTAGTTTCATCTCTATTCTTTTTCTCTCTCCCTGTCTGGTCTTTTATTATTATTTTTTGTATGAGAATTCAAAAGCTGTAATGATAGGTCTTAAATAAATAATCGTTCGTTTCAAAATTATTTGAAATCGGTTGAAACGTAAAAACAACAAACAAAGTAAAACAAACGTACATCCATCCCCTATATAACAGTTGTTATTGTTGTTGTTATTGTAATAGTAACAGGAATTTACGAAATTATAATGATTTTGTTTGAAATTTCTCGTTCCCTCTTTGTGCGTGTATGTATTCGTTTTAATTCATTAAAATTATACTAAATTCTATCTTGTATTATCACAAGCGGAAGTTTTCCAATTAAGAATTCTAATTTTATAACTATGTAGGCTGTCAGAATTCCTATATATTTTAACACTTTATACGTCGTCTTAATGATGAAGATTTAGAGAAAATGGCTTAAATAAACTAAACAACTTATGGAACATTTTCGTAGGTATGATTTTTTCTATACGATTTAGACAAAATATGTAACAAACTACAACGATAAATATACGAAAGAAACAAGCTTTTGCACTTTGTGCAGTTGCAAAGATACTCCATGTAGACGTAATTCTACAAGAAACATGTTCGTTTTAAATCTTCTTTAAAGTTAGAGAAACGACACAATTGTGTCATTTCTACAAGTCAAAATTGAAAAATTCCAACCATTAAGCTATTATTGCAATAAAAATACAGCACAATGATAACGATAATGGTGGAGGTTTTATTGGAAGAACTGAAAAGAATAGAAATATAAAAAAAACAACAACAGCGAAACAAATGTCACATTTGTCTCATGTCAGAATTTGTAAAACTGAAAATGGATGCAAATCGACTAGAAACTAGCTGGTAATGTGAAGAATCTTTCAACCAACACACACAACAAATGAAAGATAAATTCCAAATATTTGAATTGTAGGTATGTACATCAGTGACTAAATGTCACCAAACTATTTCTATTGGATTTATTTTTCGCAATGAAACAACACTCGAATCCGTTTTGTTGTTTTTAATGTTTTATTCCAGTGATGGTTATAAGTCATAAACATCGCATATTCGCATACTCCACTCAACACTCCAAACTTCCCATCAATCCTGCGTTGTTGATGATGATGATGATGAAAGTGTGGGAGAAATTTATTGAAATTTCACAAAATGGGTATAGATTGCAGTAATCTAATAACAGGATTTTATACGACCGATTTTCACGTTTTTATCCTCACATCTCCGCATACAACTACACTAAAAAATTATAGAAATGATCGTAATTCTTCAGATTATTTGAATAAGTTGATACTACATCTAATTCAATTTCATGCAATAGCCAAGTAAATTCCCATCTATTTATTATCAATCGTTATATAAAATCCCTGGTTACGGTTCCAGTCACGATATTATTCCCTCTGTGGGTGGTGAAAAATCGAAAATTTCTTAATAACAGATGATGGTTATTACAACCTCAGGGACCAACACTTAGATACTCAATGACAAAAAAAACTACCCTTAAATCACTTGCAAAACTATATAACCAATGTTTTATTAATAAGGTGTAGTCAAGTATGTGGTCGGTCAAAATTGTTGTACTTTCACACGTTTTTCGAAACCCCACAGTGTTCGGTTTTTGATTTATTTACACAGTTATAGTTTTTTCTTGCCAACAAACAAAAAATCAAAACACTCAGCTCCCTTAGAATTACATTCTTTCTGGAATTTTGTCAGATTGGTTTATCCATACTAGAATTTTTCCAACAAAAAATAGATTTTTTCGAGAAAAACAACAAAAAAACGGCATTGTTCCGCTACAAATGACAGTGACTGAAGCTGAGTTGACAAAGAGGAGAGACAACTTTAGGTTTTGCGACTCATTGACTTTTGTACTGAAGTATGTTAACGTCGCGACGTCCTAATACGACAATAAATATACAAAAAAACACATAGGAGAATATTTTAATTTTAATTTAAATAAAACAGTTAAAAATATAATTAACAACAACATACTTTATCGACTTTTGTGCCAAAGCTATGAATAAATTTATTATAAACGAAATAAGCAAGTTTTTGTAGAGGTTCTGGAATTAAACTAAAATTCGAGGGTGGAAATTATTAATCGTGGGTGTATTATCTTTACCTAAAATAACACAAACTCGACTATTCGATTCGAAAAAAACTTGATAAAAAGACAATAAAATCGTTAACAAGTTAACTTATTGTTAATTTGAAACAATGTTGCTGGAACTTTTATTTGTCACGTTCTAGAGAACATAATTTTTATTTTTCTTGTACTACAATCCTATAACAATTGTTGTACACTTGTTACTTTTGTAACTTTCAAGTTCGTTTATTGAATTAAAGATTACGTAATTCTCATGAGATTTAACGAATACTAGTCTGGTTTCGGAGGAGAATTGAAGATCATTAGGAATTCGAGTATTCCCCTAAAACTAGTACAATTAACTAAAATGTATAATTATTGCAATTTGATTACAGTAATTGTATAAAGCTCGATTGAAAGGGCGATTTTATTTTCAAAATATACAATAGAATCTTAAAAATCTATACAATTTCAATACTAAAAATGGAAAAAAAGGGTTAGTTATTTTGGTTGTATTTGATTTTAATCGATTTTAATCTAATATGCTCAAGCTAATGGACCACGATATATGTGTATAGTTTATAGTATATGTGAATAATATCGCTTAGTTTTGCCAATTAAAAACTTTTGACAAGTTTATGATTAAAACATGCCTTTAATACCATTTAGTTAATGAGTCGGTAATATTTAAAAAAACTGGAATGTTCACTGAAAATTTCAAACAAAAACCTATCTAGTTGTTGAATTTATAATGAAATAAATAACACTTTTATTGTAAGCTATTATGTCTAAATGGAATGTACTACAAAGTAGTAAGTACGTCTATTTTATTTCCAAAAACGAACATAATGTAAATATTAATGCAAAGAAGTGAGAAAGTACAATTTTATATACCATTTTAAGTCATTTAATATGACCATAAAACTATTTATAAAAGTCTACTTAATTAAGACTTAATATTTGGAAATTGTGTTTTATTTTTCGACCGTCGAATAGTCTTGTAGACTTTATTTTTATTACCAATAATAAAACATAGAAGAAATCGAAATAAAGCTCGTAAATTATACCGTAATTAAACATTCTGAAAAGAAAAATAAAACTTTGTATTGTCTAAAGATAGATCTAGATAAAAATCGAATAATATAGTTATTAGTGTAATAAATTTCCTAACGAATTAAATTCTAACAGTTTAGAGAATACTGTATGTATTCAAATAATCACACATTATTTCAAGTACCTTCTCTATTTACGTTTCCCAACTACCCCTTTAAATCAAGCACGTGAGTATTTATGTCTATTGTTCAACTTTAAATAGCGACATATTTCGTTATACATCTATCTCTTGTAAAACCATATACAAGTTAGCTAATAAATAAACACCAACTTCATGGTGGTAGCCTCTTCAACCCTTGATAGTGACTCTCAAGGGTACTCTTACCTGATTTTAGATACACGTGTGTATAAGTGTGTATATGTATACAACTCTCCTTTTCTTTCAACCCCTCATTTAGATTTTAATAATGGGAGGTGTAGAGAAGAAACGAACACACATAAAAAAAAGAACAAATCTTGCTTTTGTATAAATAAGTTGTAACAAAACAAAACAGGGAGGAAATCTAGCTAATAAATTCTTTTATAACAACCACACAAACTATAAACTTTTAGTTGGGTACAGGTAATCTCAAATCAAAATTTGATATATGAACTATCTCACCATTAAGATAAAAGATGGGAGAGTTTTGGTTAATTGCTGTTTATAAATTATGGCAATTTAAATGGTTATTTTGGTGGTCAATGAATTATGTTTGCGGTCCTTTTTTCCACCTTTATTATCGTTGTTTTTTGCCGATTGTATAATTGTATTATAAATGAAAGATTCTTACTCGCCCACTTTTTACTTGCTCATATTCCATTACACGTTCCAATTTGAATAATTCATTATTTTATTTATGAACTTTAACCTTCATTTTTCAAGTATTGCTCCAATTTATTTGTAATTCAATCAGATTAATTCAACTATAAGGAATTCAATATATTTATATCAAGTGTAATATAATAATTCTGAAGTGGTTTCTATGAGGAAGCGAAATAAACCATACAAGATAGTTGAATCAATTCAAAATTATTCATAAAATAAATATTTGTCTTTTGTATGATTTCATCATTATTCACTCCCTCTCTGTGTAGCAAACAAGAAAAATCTCCCTTCGCAATTATTGTTCTATAAAGGGAGACACCCTTTAAATGTACATTTATGTATTAATGATGTATAGATTAAGTTATTTATTTATCTAAATATATATTCGTATTTTATTTGATTTTAATTTTCCATAAATCAATTTTAATCAATCATGAAGAAAAGCCACAGAAAATCGATCAATGTTTCGTTGATAAATAATATAAATCTAATAGGGATAGTGGTTGTGTATTGAAGCAAATAACCATCAATAATAATGACAATGATGACAACAACATCACCACAGCCCATCTCGACATACCGGAAATACATTCAATCCGTTTTAAATCTATTTAACCAACCCTCATACTAGAATTTTTCCGAAATATAAAGACACGTGCCCTTTATATTCCAGTGTGTTATATACAATACAACATCGTTGTTGTTTTATTTTGTGAAAATATACGATTTATGTGTTAGTTTTATCATCTTCACACCCCTGCGATTTATCTTTTTTTATAAAATTCATTTTCTATATAAAATCGATATTATTTATTATTATCCATAAATATAAACGTTCTCGTTGCGACTTCAATAATAATAACAATGATAATAATAATAATAAATGGTTTTGTCGTCTAGTTTATTGCAAAATGTCATCTTTGTGACATTGCAGATTTTATAAAATTGCTTCGTATAACGGTTTGACGATTTTCTTATTGAATTCGATGAGAATAATTCACAAATTCATGTAAATCAACAAATATTCCTTTCTCCTACTATAGATCATTTAAAATAAATTCCAATTTCCTTCTTGGCTCTACAGGGGTACTGAACTAAAACTAGTCAATTTATCTAGCAATACCTATTATTTGATAAACGATTTGATTTAGAGTTAGATTTCTGGGGATTATTTTAGCAAAATTCGAACCCCGGAGCTCATTAGGAAATCAAAAAATGTTCGTTTTTTGGGTACGTCAAGACTAACTCAAAGATGCTCTACAAATATAAAAACAATTTGAATTTTAACCATTGAATTCTAAAATAAAATGAAGAACAATTGTTGGAACCATACTTTTGAATTATTTAACCCGTTAGGGTCGTATTTTGCTAAAACAATCCGCAGGGACCTCCTATAAAACCTCAAAACATTCTTCAAATTGCTATCATAAGAACTTAGCTCAACATCCCTGTATTTATAAATCGAAATTTTCTAAAAATAAACACTACTAGAATTATGGGTGGTTCGATTATACAATTTAAATTCGTATGATTCAATATTATGATTGTATGGAGGTGCTGCAGTATAAAAATTAAGACTAAAATGGAACTACTATTGTGGTCTCAGAGGTCAATAACGGACAAAGATATTTATATCCTTTGAGATTTGTTTGATATTAAACTCGAACACATTCGAAAACAAGGGGTATTTATTGGTAATCTATATAAAGAATAGTCTAATAAGTATACGTTACCAACAATAAATAAGCAATATCGACACCCTAGGCGAACGAAAACTCTTAAATTTTATTGTTTTATTACTGTACATATGTTAAGTTTAAGAAAGCAGTCAAGATTGTTGAAATTTCACCCTTTACTTCCGAAAATTAATTAGAACTCCAAAGTCTATTTATTCTACTATTGCCCAACATGTTTAGATTTAAAAATATTGACTCGTTAAATATTTCAAGCTTTAAAGTTTTAATCGCTCTAATTTTCGAAATATCGTTGAGATTTTGGAAGTTCTGTAAAACATTATTGTTATTTAGATCTAAATTATTTAACAAACTTTTTCTTCTATTTTGATCAACTACATTTACACCTAAGTAGGTACGGTTACAACAAAAGTTTTATAAACTTTCGAAGAGATTCGTAAATAACA
Organism: Hycleus cichorii; assembly: GCA_013841215.1. Classification (NCBI taxonomy): domain Eukaryota; kingdom Metazoa; phylum Arthropoda; class Insecta; order Coleoptera; family Meloidae; genus Hycleus; species Hycleus cichorii. The sequence continues at coordinate 58,300 of JACDRQ010000189.1, forward strand.
ACAGTTTGTTAAAGCAAAACGACTAAATACATAAATAAAAAAACTTACGTACAGCATGTAGCGAAAATATCTCATTTCACTGTTATTAATAAAATATTTTATCAAATATCTAATTTTAGTGCAAACGCTATAAAATTTGATATCAATAATTATCATTATTGGATAAAATAACAGACACAATAGTGAATATTTATACAAAGTTGTAGAATACGACGATATATAATTAATTTACCTTCTCGTGAACATATTGCTATTAATAAGCGACAAATACTCACTTTATTTTATGTACCTTAAAAAACGAAAATACTAACTCAAACAACACTTGCAGGATTTTTCCTTGCCAACAAAAACATCATATTTATCCTCTAATCGCCCAATTTATTTCCACCGATCCTAATTATTGTGAAATCAACATAAACTATACCTATATCTAGTATAGTAGTTATAATATAATCAAAATCTCAATCTCTGTCTCGATCTTTTTCTACTATAAGTTCGTTTAGGAATTCCTTAATGTTTGTTCGAATAACAAATCTGTTGACAATCTCATCTAGGCTTGGTAATTAATTTCAACAAAACATTTATATGAGTCGACAACGGCAACAAAACGACAACGAATACGACAACGATAAGTTGAGCAAGAAATATGCTCAGTTGGAAGATGGCCAAACAATGTAATTCCTATACATTGAATACCGAAGAAAATGTTGAAGCGTATAAACGAAAAAAAAACCGAAACTTTTGAAGAGACCTGCCTAACGAATATAATCGGCCCCGACTTAATAATCTCCAAAGCGAATAGCTTCATTTTATTTCTTCAATCTAACAAAACAACCACGAAAACAGCCGGATCGCTCAAATTTCCAAGAAATTGATTGATACATTTCTACCGAATCATTATATTTACCTGATAATTAACCAAAATTATAGCAATTGAAATATTACCTGTTATCCATTTATAGGTTATTTGATTTTTTGAGGTTAGGTGAGGTTAGGTCAGGTCAGTTCTGTTTATATTTCACCCCCATGATTTTTTATCTAAAATTTTAATTAACCAAATTAAATAAATTAAATAATTGACATGAAAATACTTTTTAACATTTTTAAAGAAATTTTCTAAGGGAGGAAAATATTTAAAACTTCCACTTCTTCGATATAACGTCACCGCCGCAGGCTACTCAATTTTTGTTTTATTCATTGTAGCCCAATATACCGATATTTTAATTTTAAATCGACAGTAACATGTATTTGTAATCGCAGATTTCATTAATAATATTTAAATAAATCTAATGAAACGTATAAACTATTTTTATATTGTTTGTTTGATCGAAAAAAATTATATTAAATTGAGGGCTATAATTAGCGAGATTATACGTGACAGATTAACCACCATGTTTTGTGTTTTGTTTTTTGAAAAAACAAGTGGTTGTGAAAGTTGACGCTTTTAAATCGTGAATTTTATTAGAAAATACGGCTTAATGTGAGTATTTCTATAATTAACTAATTAATTAATCAATTAAGTACTGAAAGATAAAATAAAATACGATCGGTAATATCAATTAATTATATTTTTTTAAACACCAGTATTAACGTATTTACAGTCATTTTTTTATGTTTCCATCATCATAGCCTGCTTATAATTTATTTCGTAGTTTTTATTATTAATTTTTAATTATTTTAACCATTAGAATTGTATTGTTGTTAATTTCAAAGCTCCGAGAATTTGCATTTTTTTTTAATAGAATTTACGATAATTATTACAATAGTTAATTAAATATTTCCATGGTTATAACTAATTAGACTTGTAGTAGAAAGGTATTTAACTCCATTTAAAAAATATTTAATGTTACTTATTTTAAGATATTTATCTATAATTTATTATGAAACATGATCTATCCTAAGAAAGAGAATGTTATGTTCAACTTTAACTATAATCTAACGGTCGTTTTATACTCTTCTATGACAAAGAACTCAGGTAAAGATTTCCAACATAATAAGACAGAAATGCTGGTTTTATTGTAACAATACGAGGGCAATTATTTATAACGATCAAAATAGAACAATGCAACGTTTAAACAGCTTTGATCATAGATATACTATAATATTGCAATCTATTAACTTGAGAATAAAATCACGTCAATCAGGTCTTGGAAAATTATAATTCTCAATTAATTTAATGTCGTTCAATTGTATTTGTATACAGAGTGTAGAATGTTATTTGGCCAGTCATATGAAGAACATTTCAAAGATTTATTGCAAAATTTGAGCCTCATAGCTCATTAGAAAGTTTCTGGAAAACGTTCATTTCTGACAATGTTGCTATTTTCAAAGACTCATCTCCATCACATCAATTTTACAATACGATAGAGAAAAATAAACGAAAATGGGGAGCATTATCTAAAACAAGCATTTTTGACCAATTTACCGATAAGTTGTAAAGTCTAAATTTAATTAAAATGATCTCCAGGACTTCATATAAGTCCTGGTTTTTCACCAGAACACTTCTCATACTTTTAGTTCAGCATCCTATTATTTGACAGGTAATTTGAAAAATATTTCATAGATTAATAGTAGAATCATTGCAGATTATTTTAACCTTCGTATTTAGTCAGAAAACTCAACATACCTATCAAATAATTCAAAATGATATAAGAGTGTTTTCCTCAGTGAATTTATTCATTGTTTCCCAATTTATTCCGCAACTAGTAGTTGCATTTATTTTGCAATCGGAGAAAAATTATGTGGGGAGCTTCTTTGAGTTAGCTTGTCTTGAAAAATCACAACAACTGTTTGTGACCAACTTTCCGATGAGTTGCAAGGTTCCAATTTGGCTAAAATCATCTCCAGCATCTCATATAAATCCTTAATATTTGTTTGGAATCGTTTTTTTTTTAATAGTAGGAGTTCCCATATAAACCTACTGTAGCCATCGATATAGAATGATTTAAATTATAGATTAGATTTCTTTTTGGTCTTCTTCCTATAGGATAGTAGTGGCAGTGTAATTAATTTTGTCATGATTCCTTAAGAATCAACATCGATACACACAAAAAGTTTTCCATTTCGTTAAGCATTTTCATTAAAGTCACCCTTGTGTTTCTAAATAGACAAACACATAACAGATACACATACACACAGGCATACAGATACGAGTAAGTAAGCAACCGAAAAAAGCCGTAGAGTGGAAGGCATCCATCTTACTCCAAGATTAAGATTAAAGACAGGCTAGATTCCACAAAACTCTTGTAAACGAGTCAGTATGGCTTAATTATAGTAAATAAGGATCAGTTGTAAAGATTTTACTGTATTTACAACCGGTAGTTCGTCTATGTTCTTTTTTTTAACAAAAATCGTTTACAATATGGATTGTCGGTTTGCTTATTCGTTTGGAAATCGGTAGCTCATCTGTACCCTATTGTTATACAGTGTGGTTCTATTAAATACAACGTTACGCCCTAGATAATAACAGTTTGATTATACCTACGGATTTGTATATCGTATTAGTTTAAAGTAAAAGGGTTGGGTTTCGATATACAAAACAATCATCGTCTGGCCCTTTCACTATTATTATAATAACAGCAACCAACCCTATTTGTTATATACACAACAATTGCCATTCCCACTATTGTTTGGAAAGTTTGGGAAATTTTGCACTTTTTTTATACAAAATTAGTGTTGATAATGATAAAAATAAATAACCAATTATTATCTTAACCAAAATATGTATGCATATTGGCGTCCATTATTTTTAATTTAAATAAAATATCAGTATTGTCAAAATAAATTATTACACATAACATTTTTAGAATTATCAATGTAATGAATCATCCGTTGACATGATCTCTGTGTAACTGAAATTAATGCAGTTCGTGTTGTACATATTATGTATTACATTTATTATTACTATACTACTATTACTAACAGAGATGATATGTATACCTACATATATTTTCAATCTACATATCAAATAATATTGTGGTTATTATTTTAAAATTCCATTACTTATACCGGTAGGTTTTTTGATAACAAATAGAAAGTATAATTAATTATAGTTTGATTGATAATAAATAAAAGGAAAAAGTAACGCAATTTATCTATCAAAACAATTAATCTTTGTTAGATGAGGGGAAAAGATTTCTTAAATAAAAAGTAATAAAACTTGACCTTAATCCATGTCTTCACTGTTGAAGAAATTTATTAACTCTTTTCTCTTGTAATTTCCTGTATACATTGCGATTAAGATTCAAGTTGATCTCGTTAAACATTATATTGCGAAAAATACTTAGCTTGTAGTTATACCAGATTGTTTTTTTAATGTTTCTGATACTATTGCACATCAAATTTTAATCTAAATTGAAATAATTGTCGTTATTCTATTAGACACTAAAGAGAATATCCTTTACAATGCATATCAAGAATATTCACCAATTCGTCAAAATACTAGAACAAAACACAACGAATAGCAGTAATCAAATTTGGAATTTTAAGGTTAGAAATTTAGATACCACAACATCTGGAAAGTTTTATTACCATGCCATCTTTTGATGAGCGCGCAATTTAAAGTTTTCAAAATTGAAGATTCTGTGAATCGTGCACTGTTCGAAAAATTGGGTTGGTATAACTAGATTCGTGAATTATTTGTTCAAGTATTCGAAAAATTGCTCGATAACGCATTAATACAAATAAATATAGTCAAACATTGAAGTTTTGAGGTTAGAAATGTCGGTATATTTAATATTTCTATGTTGTTTTCGCTATTATTTGAAGAAATTCTAACGTTTATTGTTTGAAATACTGAAACGGCAACGAAATTATTTGAAAACCACCCTGAAAATTCTTAAGAATTCATTTAATACATTTTAATTATATTTATTATGTTTTACTCTTCTGTGAGTATAATTGTTAGTATAATTGTTATTTAAGGGTAGTTTTAAAATTACAGAATATTCAATAATTTTTATTAAATTTGATACAATTCTTGTTCGTTTTTTTCTATTATTATTCTTATAATGATTACTATTTTATAGTGTTTTAAAATTTATAGAGATGACACTTAAAGATGTCACAATGTTACAAATATGGCCACCGTCGTTGTTTCGTATACATTTACAACCTCCACTGTATACAGTAAATTGCTTGTTATTGTTATGTATTGTTATTTTCTTAGTATTATTATTATTATTGTATTCCTTTTTTTTATTTTGTTTTCACCTACATGTTTTCTTGTATGTATATATAGTATAAAAGAGAACAATCTTTTTATTTTGATCTTTGTCCATTTTAAAAAGCTACGTCCCAACTTAACAATAGGAGAACTAGGATCTGAAATAGTTTGAAATTTTTTTTATTCTTTTCTTTTTTGTTTTTCTCACAGAATCAAATAAACCGACCACCCATAAAGTTATTGATAATTAGAATTATAACAGGGGAAACAAATAAGAAAAATGATTAGATATGAAATATCTAGTTTACGTTTAAGATAATTTATGAGATGACTTATTGGATCGGAACAGTGCCAACACGCTTTGACAACTTTTGATTTATTATTGTTAGTGTTAATATAATATAAATCGCGATCAGTTTCTTATTTTATTATTATGATTGATCTTTAAAATTGTTTGTGTATGCATATTTAAATGATCATTAATATTATTCAGGTGAATTTTAAATGTTTTATACTATGTCTTTTGTTGGCTACTTTGTTTTCTTTCTTTTTTATTTTTATATGTATGCGTAGAGATCCTTTGATATCCTGCTAAGTAAAAAGTTTAAGACTTGAACAATCATCTTTCAACTTGGATAATTACTTGTAAAAAATTAATTCAGTTAAGGCAAGGAAACTGAAAAAAAAGTTGCAAGGAAGAAAATTTCAAAAGCCAGAGTGTATTAAAACGATTATAGTGATTCAAATTAAACTTGACAATTACTTAGAAGGAAGAATGTATTACTTTATAGCCTTATAATAGACTTCCCAGGAAACATTTTGGAAAAATTTGGACTCCACAGCTTATCAGCAAATTAGTCAAAAACTTTTTTTGGCAAAATCACCTAATTAAATCAATAAAACAGTAAACATCAGATAGGTCAAACAACTCTAAGAGGATCTTTTGTAATCGTTTTACATGTATAATTAGTATATGAAAATCGCGACATTGCCCAAAAAAGTTGATTTTCCGATAGGCTTAAAATGTTCTCTGGAAAACCTCTTATAAGTCCTCAAAATATTTTTCGAATCGGACTTACTTTTAAACTAGCTAGACATGTACTTTTAAAAAGTCGGTATACAGATAATGTTCATAATGTGGATTCGTTTACATCCATGGACGTAATTTAAACTTGATGATGTATACGTGTACCCTATTAGATTTTCCATACATACAATACTCTAGAGAGAAAACAATCCAGACCTTACCTAAGATTACATAGACTATTAATAGGGATCAAGAGTATTATTAAGTGGTAGTGTTGTTTTAGTTGTTCTAGAAGAGATGATTGGCTAAGGTGAAATACACCACGAGAATCTAATCTATAGAAAATAGAGTGGAACTTAATCTCAAATCCCCAAATACAAATAGCTAATCTTGAAAATAAACAAGAAAATAGAATCGATTTGCGATTGAATTATTTAGATCTTGTTTTGTCAATACTTTGCGATATAGTTTTTAATTTATTTTTCTTAATTCTAAAAACAAATAATGTTCAGTATTTTTTGCATAAGCGTAATTCAAGTCATTAAGGAACTAATTTAGTGAAGTAACTAAAATATTAAACTTCCAAGAGTAATGATGATGATGATTAAATGAAACCAGGATAGAATTGAATTAAGATATTAATATAAGTTTGTTCAATTTCTGTTTTAATCGAATTAAAATCTACTAAATATGTATGTACGATAAATTTAGATGCATTAACACTTATATAATATTAATAAGACCAGAATGTTGTTTAGATTGTTTGTTCAGAAGTATTCCGCTGTCAATAGGTGATTAAAAATTTAACACCTATAGATCTACGTATTTCACTTTGAAATTATCCAATCTAATATTTAGATAGGACATGTCGATATTAGTTCTATATCAAATCAATTATAAACACCAAATATACACCGGGTATTTCGTTGAATTGAATATTTTAAGGATTTGTAGGGATCATTTTAGCAAAATTAGAACTTCGTCACAGATTTGGAAATTACAAAAATTGCTTTGATCTGACTATATTGTGACTAGAGTTCTTTCCAAATTTGTTTTTTTCATTCTACGTGCATATTCGGTTGATGAAAATCGCGACATTTTCATGTAAAGTAGTTGTTCAAATCCTTCAAATATTTTTCAAATCGGTCGGCAATTATGCCATAAGATCTGGGAATATTTAGATGAAATATCCGGACTCTTTCAAATTTAATCAATGTTAATTGTTTCATTAATTTCCAATGAAATGCTGCTTCTCAAGATTCTATTTAGGTATTTATAGGTATTATCCTGGTAAAATTAGAATTGCAATTAATCGAGAATAAAGCATCATATATAATAGTTATTTATAATATGTCAAATCTAGATCATATTTAGTCAAATTGTACATCATCAGTTATTATCTGGCATTTGGTTTTAGTATATATGATAACTAGCGACCGTCAAACCAGACACGCAATCCTATTAAACTTGGGTGTTTGTTATTGTTATTGTTGTTGTTATAAGTTTATATTAACATTGAAATTCTCTTATAGTGTAGTATATAAAATGGAATCATTTTGATTGATGCCATCTTTAATACAATATCATTTATCGTAGTACTGTCCCAGATGGTTATAAATTTTAAAAAAGTTTAGTATTGTTAAAGAAATTGTGCAGATTTCCATTATAATCACTGTCAATCATTGTAATATCATTCTATTCATTTTTGATCATTTTAACAATACAAAAAAATGAAGATAAGAAGAGGAAAAAAAGGTCATTAAATTGAATAATAAAAGAACAACATAAAGAATTGTTGAATATGATTGATAGTTTGTAGTTTGACGAACTTGACCCTAGTTCTACGCTTTCATACTCATACATGTCTAATATTGACATGTGAAATGTGAGGTTCCTATAATAATAATAATAGCAATATTAATTTAATAATAATTTGATTGATTTTTTCTCTCCAATTATTATCATTTGCTATAATTATGATTATTGTTATCAGTTCAAGCCGGATAGAATCATTTGTCAGAAAATGTAACGGTCGAAGCCCCAATATAATAGAGTTCTATCTCGCTTGTACTCTTTCATTTTGGATCATCCTAATGTGGAATGATTATTACAGTATCCGGGATGTTTTCCCCTCTATCTCCACTACACATCTTATCTGTCTATCCTACTACGATTACTATTACTATTATGTATTACTATATAGTAGTAAATCGCCCGTATCTGTCGAAATCATGAGAATCTCCCCTATTATATATTTATTCATTCTATCTCTGTTTTTAAATGTGTTGTAAAATACAGGACGACACAATCACGATTCATTTCCAGATTCTTTCGCATTAATTCTATTGTACAGTTCATATTGGAATTCAAACTAAATGTTTCTAGTTCTTATGGCAGCTCAGAAATTGAAAAAGTGCTTTAATCTGATTTTCGCCAATCGAATATGAACTAAAATTATCGAAACTGGCTTGATTAAACTAAACTAAAACTATCGAATTCGATATGGTTGTTCTTTGTTTGGCATTACTGGACGCTGGAAAACGGGAAAATTTGCCCTCCTTGGCTGATTCTGAATGAATGACGAGTTCATTACTCACTATTTTGTACGGGTTTTCAAATCATTCGTAATCATTATAAGAGTGTAGTGTAGAAATATTATTCAAACTAGAAACTTTTAGATGAAACACTCGGTACATTAGAGACTGAGATTTTACAATATACATGTTCATGATGTGAAAAGCGATCGAATCCGTCTGATTTTGAAGGAATTACAACTGACTGAAAGTTCCTGTGCAATATGAACTTTACCGATATTCTGAAACATAACTTTCTGACAGATTATTGTTGAAGGTTTCAGTCTACACCATCTGACTTTTGGAGATATGGGCATTTAATGTGAAACGTACTAATCTCTTTTAGAACAAAAGGCCATTTTAACACAATTTGTTAAAAGAATAATCTTTTATGTTGTTTTTTCACATTTAAAGAAAATTGATGATTTTAACATTCAACAACTAATCCTATCGTCCTTTACTAGTTCAACTCGTACATATAAATAGATAAAATAAACGCTACAAAAAGTAACAGAAATAGTATTGTTGGAAATTAGATCGGAAACTTTGAACTGTACGTACGGAAATTGGTTGAGAATATATTGCCAATAACAGTCAATATGTGGATATTTTTCAAATTTTATTCTTAGTCTTTCTATCAAATTCTAACATAAAATTCAATTTCGTGGATTATTACACGTGCATCCAATGAATGATCCGATTGAGATTTACTACTGTTGGTTTATTTGCAATTCATCAACTCTATTTTCGTTAAATTCTCTAATTAACTGTAAACATAATTAAGTAAATGTTATTTTGATAAATTAATAAGCATCGATCGTTGTTGTTGTTCTTGTTATCGCTGCTAAGACCTTATTACCTGCCAAACCATCAATCTCATTTCCTATATCAATCTATCTCATTCTTGATTAATAGTTTCGTTGTGTCGTGTATACGTTTCAAGAAGATCAAACCAATAATTTAAATTAAATAATTATTAGTTACAATCCTACCATCAATTATCGTCACGTAGTAGACGTTTGTTCTAGTAAATTAATTTAAAGAAAATCCAGAAACAATCCATAAATAGTTATCTATGTAGGCCTTAAACTAGTTTAGAACTAGTTAGTGATCATGTACTGTGTTGTATACAAGTCGATTAAATAATCTGGAATTGTCAGTTGGGACATAGCTATTAACGGAATTGTGGAAATCTTAGATTTTCTTTATTTGTCCCTTGTTTATTCTGTCAATAGATTTTATCCTACACCCACCTAGATTAATGACAAACAGTATAACAATTCATATGTATTCTGTTTGTGACAAATAGTCGCTAAAAGACCGCCGTTTGTCAGAAACATCTGACACATTTTATTGATTAACTTTCCATTTCGCGGCAACATTTTCACACCCGCATCTTTATACAATTTAAACAGAGAACAGTTAAAAAAAACAATTTTTAATCAAACAAGTTTACGCTTTAATTGTTGATTTTTATCTAAACAAAAAAAAATCTAAGTTGTATATGTCTATAATCATTGTACTATCTATGGTCGAATGTTTAAGTTCATTAAAACGATGTGATTTGTGACACACCTCTACTGACATTATCATTAAATCGTTTCCATAATAAATGTGAAAGAGAAAGAGATTTGATCATTTGACAGTTTACCATATATGATTATAAGTATTTCTATTGTTTATTCGTTAATTACTTCTAAAATATAGGTGTAGTTTTATTTGAAACCTAAAAAAAGCGACTCCAAAACGAGGTAGATTTCTTTTTTGTATTGTTGCCATATATGAAATAATAAGTTTGTCAGTTAATTAAGCTGCAGTGATTTAACTAGAGGGCGATTGGATTTTTTACAGTTGATTTAAAGCGATATCGATCACTATTTAACATAGATATCTATTAGATTTTTTGTTGTTTTGATTATTTTAATAATTAATCCAATCAACTACCAGGCGCGATTCGATGAATGTCCGAATCGATATGCTGATTGTTTGAAAAAAATACGGTTTCGACAATATCAATTGTTAAATTGATTGTCTCGCTTTAATGTATTCAAATTATTATATCTCAATGTTTGTAGTTCTTACTTCTAATTATCTGGAGATTTGAAACATATTTTGAAGATCTGTAGGACAAAACCATTTCGAAAATGAGCTATAAAGTTCAAATTTTGCTAAAATATACCCTATAAGACTACCCTATAAATCGCCCCTATTTTTTAATAGGGGCTGTCGTTACTACTTCGAACATTTAAGTGAAACACGAGGTATAATTTCTGTTATTCTGATTATCATTTAAATCGTACATTTTATGAATAAATACGTAATTTTTTAGTCGCTAAACATTTTATATCTTTGTTATTAAATTTCTGACACAAAATTCATATAAAATATGTTACAAGTAACAAATGATAGTCATATTAAAAGCTTGTATTACTACCTTGTTTGTACAAATATAAAATTACATCAACAATATTATTTGTAAAATTATTACATAGTAGATTGACTTTACATAAAATATAAATGGATGTTCTTTTTAGTCTTTTTGACAACTCAATTAGGAATTTATAAGAATTTATGATATAAGATAATTATCACATCAAGAAACAAAAATCTTCAATTTTTCAACAATTATTATAATTAATTTAATTTTAATTAATTACCATAAATTATTTCAATGTAATTAATTTAATTTACATTTATATGTAATAAATTCTTGAATTTAATGTAATCGTTAATTTCGAAATATTCTGAATTGTTAATGAAAATTTAATGAAACTGTGACGGCTATAAATTATTACATTTCTTTTAATCTTTTTGTTATTCCTAAAGCTAAACTCTAAGATTAACTAAAACTAGGCTTAATATAAGATTTTCATAAGGAATTAACCAATTTATATCTGCATTTATTATTGATGTTATCGTTCTAAAAAATTCAACATTTAGAAAAAAACTCGTATACAACTTTTTCGTTATTTCCAAACGAAACGAATAAGTTGACTATATGAAACTTGTTATTTTAATAAAACTTTATACTTTTTTTTCAATTCTTTCGAAAGTTTCAAGAATTCTTCAAAGCAAAAAAAATAAAAGCTTCTTTCAATAATAATAGTAGTAATAACTCATTAAAATTCTGTAGTCCTTTTATTGTACTTCTCTTTATCACTTCAACCGCAAAAACGATACGTTCTAACCATCAAATTTCAATTATTTTATCTTTGTCAGCCAATAGAAAATTTAATAGAGAGATAAAGTTATTTTGTTCAATTATTTATTTGCATTATTTACGCAAATTATAGCGAACAAGTGCGAATGACGTACAAATTCGTGGTTTGCTCAAATGATTGTCTTTTAGTGGAATGGGTTATATAAAATTTATTTTGATTCTATTTAGTTTTCTCTACTATAAATTTACATATAAATTACAACTACGTATTTTTAAATATCTACAATCTGTAAAAAGATCAAATTAAAATTAGAAATCGATAAATTTCAACAAATACCTTTCAATTCCTATTTTTATTTCACCTGATTTAATAATTTCTCTCTATTTCTCCCTTAAACACACAACGTTCTTCCTGTTTATTATTATTATCATTATTGTCATTATTATTGGTATAAAGTGGGTGTGTTTGTATCTTAAAGTTGCGTTGTTTGTATTAAAATAAGTTCTACTTGACTTTATTTGCATATTGTTTACTTTGAATTTTGATGATAAGCTTCCTTGTTGTAGGTATAAGTCTTGTTATTGTTTCAGTTTATAATATAGATTTGATATTTTCAGGAAATATTTTATTATTTTTATTTGAATAACAATAAATCATTCATAAATAGCAGCAATTATTAATCTTGAAGTGAATCAGTTTTTCCCCGATTCATTATTTGTGCGCAATTTTAACACTTAATTATATAGAGTACAAAATATTTTATCAATTATTATTTATGTTTTTTGTTTAACCATTTTATTATAAAATAAAATATGATTATTTTTAAATAGGAATTTACACACAGATTTATTTAATTGGTTATATTTTACACTAGAAGTAGGTTATTGTAAAATAAGTACGCCATTAAGATAGGATTTGTGGGATATATTTTGTATTATGGATAAATGGGGGTATAGTTATGCTTCAATGATCTCGTTTATTATTCATTCTATATATTCTCGAAACAATTGACTTTGTTCTTTTGTTTTAGAATAGAAAAATGAACTTTAGTGAGTATTTATTCAGCAATAATCCTCAGTTAATTATTTCATAATTTAAATGTGAATATAACAATAATTCCACAATATCTGGACAGTTTTGATAACCGATTATCGGTAGCTGTTCACTCAAATGAACGACTTTTAAGAACGACTCTAAAGGGAATTAAAGATACAACAACCCATATATCTTTAAAATTATAACCGATATCAAAATGGTTAATATCCCATTCGATTTTGACTGTAATTCTATATCTATGGTTTTACACAAAATTGACTAGAATTTCAAAAAAATTGTTTCTATTAAACTCAAATTACGGAAATTAAAAGAATATCATATGAATAGAAAGACGAAGATTAATTCTACAATTGAGACTCATCATATTTTCAATTATCCTTTCCGTTTTTTTGAAAACCGCATCCAAAGTAACGCATTCATTCTATTCAACACATTTAACCACATTAACAAGTGGATAAATAAAATACGAAAAATTGTTTTGTTCACAGTAAATTGTACATTTTCCAATGGACTTTTAAATTTTCAAATGCCAAATTATTGTTGTACTTTTAACAAGAAATACAGTACAGAAAATCGTTTTCATCGCTCCCTTTAATGTACATTTCAACGGATAAATAAAATTTCTAGCGCTGTTTGTTTTCTTATAAATTCATATATAATCTCTTCCAGCCACTCTATATTTCATTAGATTTTAATCTTAAAAAGATGGTTTTTTATTTATTTATTTTCTCGTCATCTGAATTTATTTTCTTCGAGTTGATTCTTTCGATGAAATTAATATTTAAATTCAATAAGTTATTCACTACCAACTATAAATTACAAGAAGTCAAAAGATATTTTAAAATTCTCCACCTGTTAGATTACTATATGACCCAACAATTATCTACAGACGCTTTTATTTGAAAGCCGACTGGTAATTATTATACGTGCAAGAGATGATGATGAACTTTAAAAAAAATAACGATGACAAAAAGTAATTTGTTGTACAATCAAATCAATCGTTTATTTGGTTTTTTTCTTGTCGTTTTCGTAGAATTTCAATTAACGAAATTCTAATCACAATTCGTATTGTTTTCGTATTGGATATTTTCAAATAGTCGACGATAAATTATTGATTGAATAAAAAATTGTAAAGTTTCTGTCTGACATATCAAATACCTATCGTGACACTAGAACAACAACAACCGCAACTACAAGAACAACAAGAAATTTAAACAACAGGCAATTTATTTTATACCGGCATTTACTTTATAAACAACAATTTGAATAGAATGTTTGTCTATTATAATTATTGATTATGATTAATTCAACAATAAAAAGAGTTTAAAGGACCAACAAAAAACCGGACTAGACTTTTTTACGTAATAGTTTAATTACAAAACGAGGTTGATTGAAATTTAATACTTTACCAGTAACCTCGAAAAGGTAAATTGCTTGTATCAAATATTAAATTTCGGATAATTTAACTGTCAGTATTACTAAAATTACAGTCGATCTATTCCAATTTTATCAACTTAACTCAAAGATTAATTATTGGGCTAGAAGGGATAGTCGAGTTGTTTTATGATTAGTATAGTGAAGGATTTTCGTTTTCTATTACACCAAAAAAACATTGCTTCGAGCCATAAAGTTGCGTTTCATAAAAAGTTTTACAGTTGATTTTATTATGTTTATAGTGTGTGTTTTTGTGTATGAAAATCAGAAATTCAGAGAAATGTTGGGAAATTTTATAATGAAATGTTTGAAATTGAATAATAGATGTTTATTTTCGTGGTTCTGTTTTTGGTTTTCGAAAATGGTTTGATATATAAATTACAAATACTATAATACACATATAAAATCTATTTTCATCAAATAATTTAGGATTTCAGACTTCCAGTTTCTTCCTTATAAAATATGCAAATAAATGAAATAAATGAAGTGAAGTGAAATAAAAAAATGTTAACATTTTACTTCTAAGAGACTCATAAATATTTGTGTGTTTATATCTTTTCCGAATTATTCGACTGTAACTGAAAGTTTGAATAGATAGATTTTCTGTGTAGAGAAGGAAAATTTATTATTCAGTGAGTATGAATAGATGCACTATCTACCTGTCTAAGAAATGGACAGTTTTTAGATCGCTTTTCATTCGTTTTTTTTTGAAGTTTCTAACATAAATTACGAATTGTTAACTATAACTTTCTTCAAGTTTTTATTGTTAGTCAATCTTACCTGCTGGACAAATGCATTCTGGAGCATCTCTTGTCGTTCTAATAAAATTCTCATCGGCTACTTCTTGGTGTTGTTGTTCTTGATGTTGTTGTCGAACATCTCTAACGACCCTTCGTCGGATCTGTTCAACAGCCTCTCTACGAAACCGTTCCACCAACACATCAACATCCCTTCTAGTTTTCGTTTCAAGTAAAATCACCCGTTCTTCTAACATATCAACTTTGTTCCGTAATAAAGTTTCCCGCCAACCGTTATAAACACTGGAGCTAACACACAATACACACAAAACACACATCACCAAATTTAGACGATCGCCGCCACTGATAATACTGCTATAGACGCCACCGCCACCACCACCACCACCGCCTCCACCATTTCCACAATAATTTTTGTTGATTCTTGTACTATTATCACTGCCCATCATCGGTGTCGTCGCCGGCGTCGTTGTCATCATCCTATCTGAAGAGATCTGTTGAGGGTTGGTCTTTTCAATTTTCGACTTTCGGGGATCCATTGTTAAATCCCCGAACCGTATCCACCGTTAATACAATATCAACTCGTTTATTGCATTTTTCTTTTAAACTTTATTATTCTTATTCTTCTGCCTATCGTTCTCTTTTTTTCTTGATCGAGAGAATGGTTTTTCAATTAAAATCACAAAAACGCCCCGGATTTTCTTTTATTCGATATTATTGAAGAAAGGAAATGGGGTGTTGAAACACCCACCAATAAATCCAATTCAATCAACCACACATAATTATTATCTCGTATTATTCAATTGGATAAAATTAAATAATTAAATAAAAATACAATCAATTCTATTTTAATTAGTTTTATTTGATTTTTATGAAAAATTCGCGTATACTTGACGTAAATTTCGTTAGAACCTAGAGATCGACTAATACCGCATACGTTTCGAATGCCAGACGCGGCTCGACTAAAATCGCTCACTTATGTCGCAGTAAACGTCCAACACTAGGGATGAAGCAAGTTTCTGGTTTTACGCCGGTCCGGCGCTAACCGAATCTCTGTTCGGTTATTACGGCCCCAAATATAAAACGATGGTCGACTAGAGAAATTTCCAAAAATTTCCCATCTCCCAGAAACGAAAGGAAACTTATTTATGATTCATAAATCAAATTATTTCCTCCTTTTTTTCGGTTTTCATATTGATGTTAAAACAGTTCGCCTGTTCTTGTCATCAAATTCCGCTTTTCTTCCAATTTTTCTCGTTTAAATCCCCCTCAAACATATAAACGATTAAAAACAAATTTGTA
Source organism: Hycleus cichorii (assembly GCA_013841215.1). Classification (NCBI taxonomy): domain Eukaryota; kingdom Metazoa; phylum Arthropoda; class Insecta; order Coleoptera; family Meloidae; genus Hycleus; species Hycleus cichorii. The sequence continues at coordinate 74,772 of JACDRQ010000189.1, forward strand.
CACGCGCTCTTTCTCCCTCTTTCATCAACTGAATCGTGCAACTGAAATTTCTAATTAGCTGAAAAATGTTAGTAAACATAAATGCAGTGTAACTCTTATAGAATAACCCCTAAATCGCAATTAATACAGTAAAATCCATGTGTTTTAATATTTATCGAATTGATTGCACAATAAACAGTTTCCTTGGTGTCTTGAAGAAATTGAGAAAATTTATTATCCTCTAACTGTAATTAATCATTTGTTTATAGCTGTAATCATCATTCTTCTCCTCTCCTTTATAGTCATTAAATTAACAACCCACGTGGTTAACACACTTGAAATTATATTTTCGAAAAACAATATTTGTTTATTGAAAATTTTGTTATGTTTACAATAAACTAGTCAATTATTATTTAGTGCAACTGATGAATGATATTTTAACAATTTCCAATTTAAAAAAAAACTGGTAATTTATTTAACGATTTCTATTTACAGGTTGATTCAGAATTAGTCATACCGAATTTTGTGTGTGTACTACCTCAAAATAAAATGAATCATTAGGAGAAACAACCCCATTAGGTGAGTTTAAATAGAATTTTTATATTTGCGTGTCGACAGTTTTATCGATAATCAACAATTATTTAACATTTAAATTTTTATCATAAATTTGACTTTCTTCACATTGTTGACACGATTATTCACGGGAAATTGTTAATTTTCCGTCTTAATAGCCAATAAAATTGAGTTATATAGCGAGTATTCAACTGATAACTTGCTCCAAATTACGACGTTTTTACTGTATTTACTAATAACTCGTTCCAGAATACGGTTGTTTTTATGTAATTTAAATTTCATATGATATTTGTATAACGTAGATATTTGAGATCAGAGCATCAAAGCTCTAATGAAGCTGAGACAAACAATTTTTTCTATACCTGCTTTTATATTTGTTGTGTTTTTGCCGTTTGGTAACGTAGAAAAAAAAACAAAAATGATGAACGGTATTTGCTTCGTTAGAAGTGTACATATGTTTTTCAGAAAGACCGAAACTTGAATCGAACTGGTCGGTTGAAAACGCAATCAACGACAACATCATTGACGACAATCGAATAATCACAAAATTCTCTCAGTCTTCTTGTTCATCGTTCTTTCCATTGATCTCAACGATTGATACAAATAACAATAAATAAAATTACTATCAATAGAATAGAGAGGTTACGAAAATTATATTACAGAAACAGAATCGGAAACGGCAATTGAAACAGAAACGTACAAAAGATATAGAAAAAGTTGTAGTAAAATTATCAAATTTTCATCAATCTAAGAAGTTTACCGGACAATTTCCAAGAAACTTGGAAAGCGCCTTCAATTTCCTATCTTCTTTGAGAAAATGATTGAAAAATCGAGAATATTGGCTAAATTATAGATGAAAATATAAAAAAATAATAAACGACACACAAAATCTATGGTTGTCTTCTACAATTTGCAATTAGAATTCAATCGACACTTTCCAAATCAAACAAGCTCTTAGATACTACTTAAAATAGTTTTTCCAATACCCCTATACTCATTGCAATAATCCATCAAATAAGCGAAATTATCGATTATAAAGAATTGAAAAAGATACACTCCGGACTTTGAAGTTTCAGTGGATTCATATGATTAGTTTCCATTATAAATCCGTTTAAAAACGTGCGGAAACGGAAATGTAGCTCTCAAGTATTGTGGAAATTTCGTAGTTACCGATCTTTAAAATTAGTTATAAGTGTAATTTTTCTCATCAATTGTCACAATTTAATATTATAAAAAGTGTTTTGTAAAGGAAGTAGATTGTTTGTGATCAACTTTGCCGACTTACTTCCATATCCGGTACATTGATGTGATTTAAAATTGTTTATTAAATCGTTTGAAGAGTGCGGATAGAATAAACATTTAGTATCCCTCGACTATTTCCCGAAATTTAATTGACTTGCTTATAACGGATATTCATATCTACTACAACACATACAGTAATATAGTTTATATAAAAATATTTTCAAGTTAAATCTATAATTTCCGGTTATTTAGCGATTTGATGGGGGGGTTGATTATTAAAAGAGCGATCTTTTTTTTAATTAGTTTCTCGGTAAAAGTTGTATTTTATATAAATTTATAAACATTTTAACTTTTAAGTACCCTATAAAATCTTTTAAGTAATTAGCCAGTATAAAAATGATGTTGGTTTTTTGTACATTTTAAAATTTTTATATCGCCCAAAGCCATTACAGACTTTGCATTTTGTTAATATTACTGACATTTCCACTACGTTTCCTCTAATTATGATGGAATCCAATGTAATGTACATGCCTTCCGGATAGAGTGAACTATCAGATTTACAAAGATCAAAGATATATAATTTCACCTTTAGTTTTAAAAACTATAAACAAGAATCATTTACAAGAAATAGGAGTGTTAACGAAATTGTGCGCATATGTGGAGTTTGCGCTAAACAACCAAATCAATTCGTCTGTATCGTTTTCTAATTAAATTGGAAAATTTAAAACTTCAAATCAATATGTTGTATCAAATTTACAAAGCGAAATAAATCTTTGTGTAGCGTTTCGTATTTCCAATATTTTCATTCGATATTTTTATGTCATAGTCTTACAAAATTTACATTTCCAACGGTTGTCAATCAATAAATACATGTAGTAAAACTTTAAAGATATATCATCTATGTTCAAGTAATTTCTTATTTTTGACAGTTGGTAGTAAGTTTTTTTTTTAAGAAAAATGGATTCTTTTCAATCGCATAGACGGTTTAAAAGTTAACTAAATGATGTTTTATAATGTGTATGGTTGTAGATGTATAAAGTTTCGTTGCTTGCGCCTTTTAACAGTCACTATACCAAAAAGATGCCGCTATTTGATAATGTTGTTGTTATATAAAGAATAAAAATATATAAAAAATCAACTTCCAAAAAAAGAAAAACATTATAGTATACCTATAAGAGAACTTAACTATTCTTGAAGCATTCTAAAGATTATAAAAGTGCTATTACAAAGGTCTAAAATATGAGGTCGTCTGTTCAAGCGTTAAATTATTTCTTTCACGGAGAAGAAACGATATGGTGGAGGAATAACGCCTTTTTCTTTCATTCTTTCTTTGAAGAAAAAAATAATAAGAAATAAAGGAAAATGTATAGAGTCGGTTGAAATTTATATCTATACTCGTCTATTACAAGTCATTGATATAAAATTCACACTTTGCTTACTTACTTACTGACTTTTCTACCCTGTTCGTAAACATTTTTATCTCTTTTATCGACCGACTAAAAATTATAATAACTGAAAGTGTACGTTAGGATGGGAAATTTGTAGAATCAGAACACGTTGCTACACTTAACTACAACGTGACTGTCTTGAAAATATCAAAAATTTTCTACGTATAGCGATTTGATCTATATTTTATTTTATTCCATAAAACGTATCCTATGTGGATGATGTTTTGTATCGAATATTAGTGGACGTAAGATAATTAAAGTCCTTTTGATCCTGGATTTGCGACGATCGAATGGACTTTAAATGAACAAAACAACAAAATTCACCAGGATTAAACATCAAATGTAATTAAAGGAGGATGCCGTAGTTATAGTTGAAGATTCTATTATAGAAAGCTTTGTATAATAACCAAATCTGTATTGATTTTTGTTCTATCGGTTTTTTCTCGTTTTTTACTTGAAAAATCAAATCTCCAACACCATATTCTTTTATCTTGGCTATGTTGGCTTACCCTCAATATCTGTTCAATGGATCAAGAGAGAATCGAGTTCTTTTTTCTATTGCTCCCGTATCTTTCAAACTTACAGCTTATGTTCTGGTAAAGGCACTATCTAATCTTTGTGTCCCCCTATTCGTTTTTCTTTTTTTTTTCTTTCTCTCTATCCCCTTGTAAATTCCTTTTCAGTTCACATCGATTTATGTTTGCTACTTTGTTGGTTTAATTTCTACTCTTTATTTGATCACTATTCCACTAAATTTACAAAAAGACTTGAATTAATAAAAAATGTTTATATAACAATTTCTGTTATTGATCGATCAATTTCATTTTAAAATGGATTTATACCGGAAAAGTTGAGTTTGAGAGGTTTTCCGTTAAACATTCCTACCCTTCATCTATCATATATAGATATAGTACAGTAGTAGTTCTACATACATTGGTAATCTGTGTGAAACGTGGTTAGCTTGAATAACAATCCAGACATGACTTGCCTAAAAAGGACCTCCTCCACTTTGACTTTTCAACATAATAAATGCATAATGCTTGTCCTTTTGGTTTTTGTGTGCGACTAGAGGGTTAAATCTCTTCAAATCTGTTTCGGTTAGAAACCATCAGTGTTTATACTAACAAATATTTAAATAAAGCACATAAGCGGCGATATTTATTTTAATAAAATCACAAATTTTGTTTAAATTGATTATGTAACAAGCCGCTTTGATGTTTTTTTCGATATTAAACCAATACTATTCACGGTTAGTTAACATTAACGAAATTATCAAATCGTAAAACAATTATCGAAAATAAACGCCCTTTTAATTGGTATTAAAATAGTTGAAGATAATTAAACAAATCGACAAAACTATATTAAATTTTTTGAATTGTATCTATTAGAGAGATGAACTTTATAAAAGGTCACATTTACATACACATACATAAATGTATACTGATTACTTTTGTTAAAAAATACAATAGCATCTCAATATAGTTGATACTTCCTACTACTAACTACTAAATAGTAACAATAAAATATTCTTTTGTTAATAGTTAAATTATTATAAATGTTGATAGTATTGTTAACATTAACAAAAGGATAACTTCATCGTTATTTTACTACCTAATGTTTAATTTCCGTTTAGAAAATTTTCGGTTAACAATAATTAGAGGTGTTTCGGAGTTCTGTTTCTGCTTCCGTTTTCGCACCTTTTTAAACGATTATTTTCGAATCTTTCCGATAATTTCAATAAACCTGTTAGTTCTCCGCCAAATTGACAACAATTTGATAATTTTATTTCACTTAATAAAAATCGTAAATTAATTAGAAATGGTAGAAATTAACGTAATTTCTATATTTTTACTATAATTATTTGATGGAAATTGAATTGAATTAAGTCGTTATTATTGATGTTGTTATAGCGGATGTTCTTGATTAATTAAATCAAATTTATCTAATCGCCTATATGTTATATTTTAACACTATTATAATTCTATTTTCTCACCGCTAATTTATTTTAATAATCTAACAATAACAACATCATCAACAATGATAATAACAACAACATTATGTTCCAATTAAATTCCATTGAACCAAGTCATTGTTTTCTTAATTTTATTATAAAACAATTCTCACTATAACAGAAAATTCGTTTATAATAAACATTTCGTTTTTGTTCTAATTGAATTTCACTTATTGTCGGACATTATTTTTCCATTAAAGTCAAGAAAAATCATATACAAATGGTCAATAGACAATGAAGAAACAATAGAAATTTTGTTATCAACTTTGATTCGTACAAGTTTAAAACAACTTTTTAAGGACACAAAATTGAGAAACTTTATATAAAATCTTTGTTGTTTTCTATTTAACTTTTAATAGGTTTTCTATATTACAACTAAACACAACAAAACTGAACAATCATGAAGACAAATTTGAAAATAATTTGTAATTTTATAATAATTATCAATATTTTATCAATTAATTGTGTATTAGTGAAACGTGAACATACAATACAACACGATAGTAAGTTGATTTATTGAATTTTTTTAATTATTATTAAAATTTATATTTTAGGGAAATTCGATTTTGAAGAATTATCACGCGATAATCCACTATTAGCCACTTATATATTTAGTAAACAATTCGATATTAATTTAAAACATGAATCTTATAATCATCCAGATCATCTACCATTAAATCCATATTTAGTTCTATTATTATCACATTATGGTAGATATTTAGGTAATTATAATAACCATTTAAAAGGTATATACGGTTATAATGCTGCTAATAATTATCATAATAATAAACCATTTGGTTCTTATAAAATTTACGAAGATAGTGATCAATGATTAAGAATATTTGCTTTAAAATCCACCGCATAGTGTTTAATGTGTTGCATAACTTATGTTAAAGTTACAAATGTACATGTTTAATGTGTTGCATAATTCACTATTTGTTTATATATAGATTTTGAAGGAAATTTCGAATAAAATAACAGAAAATAATATAAACTATATTGTATTATATTTGATTCAATCTATTACACCTATAATACTGATTATGTTAGTTATAATTAGTAAAAATGCTAGATTTCATTCAAATTCCGGTATATCATCGAATGAATAGCCAGGCACTTGTTTATATGCATAATATGCAATACGTACATGATATGCACCCGGTATAAACATTAATAAACCAAGTATAATCATTGGCCACATACGGTCCGAATTTGTCAAATTAATTTGTCCACTAACAACTAACGAACCAAATATCAATAAAAAACCACCAACAATTAATAATAATGTTGCCAATATTATTGCTTTCCATGGTATTGTTTGGGCTGGTATTAAAAATTGTGCATCAATAAAACCATTATCATTTGTTGTTAATTGTGGTTGTAATTTCATGTAATCAACATATTCGTAATCACGGACACGACGACGGGACATTTTTATATCATCCAAATATTCTACAATGAAAATATCTCGATTATAAATTTCATAATCATTTTTTAACATAACCTATAATTAATTTAAATAATCTACAGGATCCTGTATTATCGATATTTCGTATTTCATAGATGGCAACAATGTCGACAATTATAATTTATTTTTAGGTGATTTTATCATTAGCAACTTTTATCAATAATTAATTTCTATAATTATTGTTAAAATGTACACAAAACAAATTATATTTGTCCTTGTTTCAAAACACAAATCTATATTGCGTTATCCTTGTCACTGTCATTTTGACACAGTAAAGAAGCGCGCAATTCGAATTATAATTGAGGGTAAAGACAAATAATCGAAATAACTTTAACATTTAAGTTTAATTTATAGATTTATGATTGTGAAAATTTTGGTTTAATTATAAAAATAGCTCACCTGATATATATTCCCAACATGCCATTGTGTCAAATTTCTAAAAATCTGTGCGTTTTTTAAATTAATTTTTATTATGATTTAGAAAATTTCAATCCATAAATAGTAATTAGCTTGGGAATTGTATTTGTAAAATAAATTGCGCAACTACAGTTATAATAAAATATAATCCAGTAATACCAACTTGATACGATCAAAAAATCGTATTGAAGATTAAAGGGTGGTAGTGTGTTGTCGCAGTACAGGGGGAGCGCTTAGGGGCTGCAGACCTCTCCGCACCCTGATAGCCGATCAATGTGCTCTATCTACTTGTCATTACAACAAATTCAATAGTGCATTTTAATTTGAATTAGAAATAATAGGAGAGGAATAAAAATAATTGGAAAAGATAAAGAAGTTTAAATATAGAATAGCTCGTACGTAACGAGGTAAATTTCGAATAAATTCGATTGAATTCTTTTTATAAATCGAACTTTTGTAGCAATGGAAGAAGTATTAACTGAAGGAAAGAATTTCAGATTATTGCAAGATAGTGAATTGCCTGATATTATTGAATTTATGGCTCAATTTCTTCCAGATTCAATTAAGGTAATTTTTGTTTTTATCCCGGCGCATCCACCAAAATTCTACTATCCTAATGTTATCTCGTTTAATTTTCTCTTTGAAGTTCCACCAAACGATGGTAACTTATTTAAATGATCACGTATGGGATTTTCATTTTTATATAACGAAAACATGGCCGGAACAGCCGGTTATTTTACATTTTCCTGGTATGACAACTACGGTACGTTTTCTAATATCGATAGTAAATAATTATAATCAAGTTCAAGGACTTTTTGTTTGAGTAGAACAACTGCATTCTAAATTCAAAATTTATTGTGTTCAACACGTAAATTATTGTTATTGTGTTAGTTATAGTTAGACATGCAATCCTGATTTATTATTATTCTCCACCCGGTCTTTGATTTTTCGATTTTGAATTTCAGCCAAATGGTCGTTTATATGAAAGTTTCAGTGTATTTTGTCCATGTGATCAAGTCGATAATTTATATTTATTAAAAGAGGAGGATATTTTAATTGATTGGTCACAACCGATTTATCTAAATTTTACACATATAACTTTAATGAATAAAATTGAAGAATTTTATAAAGAGATTGGTACAATTGAGAAACAACACGGTGATATTTATGTTCAAACTGAACAATTTGATAAAGATGATGTTGATAAGACTGTGATATTTGCTGAAGATGCTGAAATGTTACAATTAACACCGGAACATGCACAAATGATCCACGATTTATATCCAGCTAATCATATGGAATGTGTTGAGATATTTGAGAAATTAATCAAAAAACTACCATGTTATGGTGTATTTTCAGCTAGTGGTGAATTAGCCGCATGGATGGTACAATCGTATTATGGTGCAATGTTTTCAATGCAAACTAAACCGGAATATCGTCGAAAAGGTTACGGTTTAATATTAGCAAGATATTTAACGAAAGTTGTTAAAGAACGCGGTTATTTACCGTTTGTTGTTATCCGTCCGGAGAACGATGCATCGAAGGCATTGTATACGAAATTGGGTTTTAAAAAACATTTCGAAACTGTACGGGCAATTTTACATCCATACCATAGAAACGATGATGGTCAAGGCGGTGGAACAGACGAATAAAACCACAAAAAAAAATAGAAGACAACTAATTAATTAATAGAAATAGAAACAAGGATACGATAACATAAAAGTGATCTATAATTGGATTTAATTAAATTAAATTATAATTGAACGTCTGCAAACGCACACTTAGATTGATGACAAGCTACAAGCTTTAAATTCTCTCAAATTTTTCCGAATAAATCTCTCAATCATCATCATTAACTCATCACCAGTGCGTTCCAGGCTAAATTCTTTAAAATAAAATAAAGAAACAAGGTTATAACTTTCATCTAATAGAGCGTAATGGGGGTTTTATTATATTGTAGGGTAAAATTTAAACTGTGATTTCTAATTAACTAAAAAAATTAAGGGAATATTTATAATTAAACCAATTAATTGGAAGACTGATAGTTATGTTTTTTATCTTGTAGAGATACATTAAACGGCAGATTAGTAATTTTAGTGTTTATCATTTAAAATTTAATTAAAGAAAAGGACCAAGGAATTGATAAATCATAAAGTTATAACCTTGTTTCATTATAAATTTTAAAAACAAAAAAAAGAAATCATTAAGCAAATGTAGACCAATTTGCTGTTAGCGCTTTAAACACAACAACAAAAATTCTTCCAATTGAAACGGTTTCTCCAAATTTTCATTTAGTGAGAAGTTGATTTTTTAAATTGAATTTATTATAGACGTTTTTGGAAGAAATAAAGTCAAAAATGTGATATTGACTTTATAAAGAAAAAACTAATAATTGTAAAAATATAGCAAATTTATCCCAAAAAAATGTTGTTATTGCATCAGCAAATATGCTAAATTTTATCCAAATTCGATTATAATTTTATCCACAATAATTATATTTTATTTCAATAAAAATAAAAGCTTTATCTTTCAATAATTTCATCTAATACGCCTTAAAGTACACAACCAACAATTCTCAAATATTTTAATTAATTTGACATCTAGTGGTGATTGTTGGAAGTTTAAACGACAATCTGGCAACATTGCGGTAGCTAGCGCCACCTAACGCTCTTTTCTAGTGTAAATTATTGTGTCAACATGAAGTAAGTATTTTTCTTAATATTTTCTTCAATTATTTTAATCATCCTTTATTAAAATTGTCATTTTTAATTGGTTTTTTAATTAATACAATTATCAGAATGTGATTTGATTGTTATTTTTATAATTTCTAGGATTGGATTGTGTGCCTATAGTGGGTACAAAATTTACCCAGGCCATGGCAAAACCATGGTTAAAGTTGATGGCAAAGTAAGTAATTTTCAATAAAATCCCGTAAATTATCCAAAAATTACAATTTTTTTGATTAAAAATTGTATATACAAACGATATTTTAAAGTTTATGAATTCTAACCCAATTTAATGTGTTGTCCAATATTCTAACCTAACTTTGTTTATGTTGTGCAATATTAGTGCTTCACATTTTTAAATTCAAAATGTGAACGTGCCCACTTGATGAAACGTAATCCACGTAAAGTAACATGGACCGTTTTATATCGGCGTAAACATAAAAAAGGTCAAGAAGAGGAAACGACCAAAAAACGTACAAGACGTACACAGAAATTCCAACGTGCTATTGTTGGTGCATCTTTAAATGATATTTTAGCTAAAAGGAATCAACGGCCGGAAGTTCGTAAAGCACAAAGGGAACAGGCTATCAGGTTTTATCTATTGATTTGTTCAAATTTTATTTATTATGTTTGATTGTTTGATTTGTAGAGCTGCTAAAGAGCAGAAAAAGAGTAAATCAACAAAGAAACAATTACAGCAACAAGTTAAACAACAAAAAGCCGTACCGAAGCAGAAAGTTACAAAGAATGTCCAAAAAGCTGCACCACGGGTAGGTGGAAAACGTTAATTTTAAACAATAACGTGAATATTTGATAAAATAAAATAATTATAAAAATAATCAAATCAACTTTGTTTTATTTTAATGTCATTTTTATACTGAAATAATGGATGATGGATATCCTCTTCCTGAAAATTTTGCCGCTCAAAATGCTGAAATCAATAAACGTATAATCAATTTATTGATTTTTATTGAGAAATTCAACGATGAATTACAAGAAGAGAGCGAATTTTGGAAAAATTGTTTATACAATCGACAAATTGCGATTCGATCGCCGAATTATGTACGTAATGTTTTGAATATTGACGATTATAAACGGCAATTATTCGAAACTGAAAATATGTGCAATTCGCAATTGTTAAAAGTGAAGAAAAGTTTACAAGATTTGAAAATTGTAATTTTTGATAAATAAATTATTCAAAAATTCGCGCCTTGGTGTAGATGTCGCTTAATATATCAGTTGTAACGAATATAGCCACAATTCAACAGTATCTACAACACAATAGAATTTAAAATTATAAAATTTAACGATTTAGAAATAAATCTCAATTTTTTTATTTTATAATATTTCTATATTTTATTGCGAAAACACTATAAATCGACTAATTAGAGTATATTTGATTATCTAAATGTAGCTCTATTTAGTGTCACGACCGGAAGTTAGCTGCAGAACTGAAATGTCATAGTTGTCAACTCGACGAGGGGATGTTAGTTGTATTCTGACGTGGATTTTTTTAAAACCTGCTACAATAATTTTCCTAATTGGAAATTCACCTGAAATCTAATAAAATGGATGCAAGCAGTATATTTGATGATGTAAAACGTATGAATAAACGTCAGGTATTCTTATAAAATTAACCTTTCTAATTTCTTAACCAATACCGTTTTATTTTATTAGTTCTTGTATCAAGTACTAAGTTTTGGTATGATCGTCTCGTCGGCCTTAATGATCTGGAAAGGCTTAATGGTAGTTACAGGTAGCGAGAGTCCGATTGTTGTTGTATTATCCGGCAGTATGGAACCAGCTTTCCATCGTGGTGATCTACTGTTTTTAACAAACTATCCAGAAGAACCGGTGCGCGTTGGCGAAATTGTTGTTTTTAAAGTTGAAGGCAGAGACATTCCTATTGTACATCGCGTTTTGAAATTACACGAAAAGTACGCACATTTACTCGTTTTACATCATTATAATTGGGTGTTTTTAGGGAGAATGGTACTGTTAAATTTTTAACGAAAGGCGATAATAATAGCGTCGATGATAGAGGATTGTACGCACCCGGACAATTGTGGTTGACGAAGAAGGATGTTGTAGGTAGGGCGCGGGGTTTTCTACCCTACGTTGGCATGGTCACGATCCTTATGAACGAATATCCCAAATTTAAGGTATTTCCGTTTGAATTCAATAAACTAAATTAATTTAATTTTTGTTACAGTATGCTGTATTAGCATGTTTAGGGTTCTACGTATTGATTCATAGGGAATAATAAAATATTTTCGATTCTCTCCAATAATAGTTTTATTTAAAAAAAAATCAGTCTTTATTTGTTCGAAGCCCGTTTTTTCGATTTTGTCGCACCTGTTTTACTATTACTTATAGCTTTACGTTTCTTTCCATATTTATCTTCGATCTTATTAATTAAATTGGCAAAATCGCTCAATCTACGCTCGCTATTTTCCTGCATTTGCCTCTGTAATTCTTCCACTAGAATCAATTTTAAAATTTAAAATTTTCTAAATTCCAACAACTTACTATCAACTTGTTCAGCTTCTTTCTTCTCCTCTTCCCATTTCTTGTGTCGTTTCAATCGTTTCTTCTCCGGTTCGTTGAAGAATTTCTTAATTTCCTCAACTTCACCATCATCAATCAATTTTTTAACAATTCCTTTAATACGCGGCTCATTATCACAATCACTGAACGGTATCATTTCCAACATACGATCCATATCGCCTTTAGTAGCTAAATACGCTTTCTTTATATCGCGAATTTCGGTCTCTGAACCGATATATTCTTCTTTATATTTCGTAATATCGTTGAGATTGATTGGTTTGAAAATCGAACGCCAATATTCCAACCAATTAAAATCATCATCATCGTAATTATCATCATTAATATCACCATTATCATCGTAACATTTACGTTTCTCACGATCCTCCAAGATCGAATACACTTTACTTAAGACTTTAAATTTTTCAGTTGAACGCAATTTTTGATCTTCACTAACACGATCCGGATGGACCAGCAGTGATAACCGATGGTAGGCCTTTTTAACTGTAACGAATCAAATAATTAGAATTCAATAATTGATTAGATAGTGGCTTACTTTCTTTACTGGTGGCATTACGATCAACGCTTAGAATCTCGTACAGATCGGTCGTGCCGAAAAATTCCCGACAATTACGCGAAAATGTTGACATTATTGCAATTTTTAATGGAGGAATTTATATGAAAAAGTCCCAGAAGATTCAACAACTGTCAACTGAGAAATGGCGCCACAATTTACATCAGAACTACCAATATCGATGGGTAAAATCACTAGATTTGCTGCTCTATTTTAGCGAATTTCTGCAGTAATTTTACGGTAAGCAACACAAGAAATCTACATATTAATTATTGTGGTGATATATTTTTAAATAATTAAAATTATTGTTGAAATTGTAATATTTCGCAATAAGATGAAGAGCCACTGGTATGGTTACTGTATTAACTGTCATTTCAGATTAGCGACATCTATTAGTGGCTAATATTATTATTGTTAGCGACATCTATTAGTTAATATTTGAATTAACTATAGATTTCTATAGTGTTACGGTTTTTAAAAATAGCCGCAAATTAGATTTTTCAACATTACAAAAAATTAGAATCTAGAATTATTCTGGATAAATGAAGAGTGTTCGGTTTCTCGATTATTGTCAAGAATGATCTAGAAAGTTTGATCTGATTGTCTGTTTTATTGGAGAGTTTTCGAACGATTAATACACCGCATCGAGACTTGGGAAGGACTTGACTTTGAAAGTTTTTTAAGAATATTTCCCACGGGCCGGTGGAATGTCGTCGTTGAGCTTGTGTGTGACCTCCACCTTACGTCTCTGCACACCTTCACAACAACAACAAACAACAGTACCCCATATTAGGACACCACAGAGAGCAAGAACAAAAGACTTTAGCTGCTTCTCTTTCATATACACCGTACTATATCTTTTCGGTGTTGTCTCGATTTCATTTTCATTTATTTTTATTGTTGTCGTATGGATCTCGTTGAAGAAACAGGAGAGGTGAAAAAAAATCGCTGGGATCGTTTTATTTTTGGCAGTCTCATTTAAAGATTTTAATCTAATTCGAATATAGTCGGCGCTTTTTTCGTTTGTTTTTATTGTTTTGTTGTATAAGGATAAAGATGCAAAATAGAAGAGAATTAAAACAACTGCTATCTTTTAATGTTTGTTGCAGTTGTTGTCAACGCCATCCAGATTGTCATCGACAATGTAGTTTAAGTTGTTAGTAAGTAGTAATTGACAAATAAGATAGCGATTACTACCAGCACCTGTTCGTTTACAATTTAAATACGCGCATATTTAAATTCGTTTGTTAATCGATTATAATTTCGATGATGTACGCGTGCGCTTACGATCTTAAACGAACATTTGGTAATGTTCAAAAAATCGCCCCCACTATTGTTTAATTCTACCAGTATCGGCCAATTAAAATTAAACGGCGGCCTGGGTATTTATGTGTTTGTGTGTCCGTGTGCAGGTGTAAAGGTGCGCGTGCCACTCTAGATGTGTGGTCCGGTATTGTAGTGTTGCGCACGTCGAACACCCAAGACGTAAACAGCCGAAGTCGAAATAGGTGAAGGTGGTGGGATAAAATACAAGATGCGCGCTCATCATATAATACACAAACGCATACCGATTTGAATCGGTCCGTAGCTACTTTGTGGCGCGTGCCGCTACATGTGTGGTCTGAACAAATCTTTAGCTCGCACAAATTCAAACGATTTTTTCAAACAACATTTAAATTCAAATTTAATCCAATTAAAAAAATAGGATCCATATCAATATATTTTTTTCAAGTTAGAAACTAGTCGACCTTACCTAATATTGGCACACCTGTCTGGCATACAAATCGGTACACACTTGATTTGTGGTTTCTTTTAATAGAAGGCTATCGTCGAGAAACAATACTGCCATTATAGACGAAAAAGAAGCGAATATATCCAACTTTTTGTGGAAAGTAAAGTAGAATGGACGGACGGACGGATGGATGGATGGATGGATGGAGGACAACGACGGCAATCGGTGTTGAGACACATTCCATTCGTGTATGCGGTCAGTGTTAGATGTCACCGCCGCCACAAAATAGCCAGCGATCCGGCTATATGAAATTCGAAGCCGGTTGAGCATCGAATATCAAGAATGGAAAGTCTGTCGATCTGGTCTTCGGCCTCTTCTGCTCCCTACTTTACAAATTCTAACTGAAATTTCGAAATTCTTCAATTTGAATATGCCTTAACGACACTTATTTGACGATTCAGCCTAGTTGTTGAAATATACAAAAGACAAAAACTTGGTTACAAATTCATTAAATTAATTTTGTATCAAAAAAGCAGTACTGGCAAAAAGTCGACTATTTGGTTTATTCACTTAACTTAAGCACATTCCACATTGCATTCCACTTACAAGTTTACACGACCGTAATATCCAATTACTAAAAGTTATAAACTTCTCTTTTATAATACTCTCCACTCCACCACAATATTAGTCTCTCTTGTTAATTTCTTTTTTTCGTGGATAATTTAAAAAAACGAACCAACTTAAAAACTAGAGACAATTTTAATTGTTTTTACAATAATGCTCTTTTAACTGTTTTTACTCTCAAAGGGAACATGAGAATTAAATTTAAAGACTTTTAATTACTGCTATATAACAACATGTTTTCACCTTAATTGCCATAATGGGAAATAAATGTGAATGTCAATTGGATTCTGTATAAAAATAAACATACACAATATACTTGTACCTATTCATACAAAAACAAATCATCAAATTATCCTTTATTATTACTAATTGTTTGTTTAAATAATGAGAAAAAAGTTGTGTAATCACCTTCTTTGAAAAAAATAAAATTGATAAATATTATCAATCGAAAAGCTAATAAACAAGACATTTATAATTTTCAATATACAGGTTCTCTTCTTAATTCATCACTTGACAAACTTGTCAATGTGTTGATAATTTATGATATTGTAAACAATAAAATACTTTTATTTATTTATTTCGTTTCGCCATCCGGCTTGAATGAAACAAATATCGTCGTCTTGTAAAGATTTACAACTTATTGCTACCGAAATAGTTCAAATGTTCGAAGATTTCACTTTTTTTGGAATCTTACGGTCGATCCAACGGAAATCCACCGACTTGACCGCCGAATTTCGTCACGCCCACGGAATACAAAACCGAATTTAGTCGTTTATCGTCCGTTTATGGCCGGCTTGACTATTGTTGAAACGACTGTTTTGAGTAGGTACGACTTTCTATGAAATACAGTACCACAAAATATAGGACGATTAAATACATTTACAGTGATCCGATATTCGAGTACAGAATTGTATAATAGATCTATAAAGAATGGGTCGACTTGGCCGGTATTGAATCATCTATTTTGAATTTCTTGACGTACATGACCGGATTTAGTGTGCATATCGCCCATATTTTAACTGTTGAATCATCCACTTTGAAATTTCCCACGCCCACACCTCCAGGACCGGATCCAATCCACTTAACGCCCGTATTTTTCTACAACAGATGATTTATAAATAGTTATCTTTTACGATTAAATCAGAATAGATTCACAACGATTATTATTATTTGTTGTTATATTCAAACATTTATATGGATTTTGACAAGGTATTTTTTCTAAAGGCGTTAAATTAATAGTGGAGTGACTGAAAAGATATAGCTACCTTGTTAATAAGAGTCCCACGCATATGTCAAGAACTTGACCTCCCAGTTGCCGTTTTCTCTTAGAGTATAGTAGTAGTAGTTGATGAAAAAATAAATAAACTTGGAAGGTTTTTGCAACAATAAACACATAATAATAATCCATTGATCAGACGATACGAAAAAATTGTTTATTTATAATATTTGTTTTGTAAATATTAAATTTATTGCGATTCGAGAAAAATTGGTGATTTGCTAATATTCTCATCGATTACAGATATAGAAAATTTGAGGATAATGACCTGGACGTTGTGTTTTTTTTAGATTTTATTTCAAATAAACTGTGAGAAAATATGGAATTTTATTTTGTCTTCGAGATTTTCATATCAAACATTTTATCACATATTGAAATTTTATATATCAACAAACAAACTAATAACAATCATCATCATCATCATAAATAAATAACGATGGTATTATTAGAGAAAATCTAAAAATAATTCAATGAAATCAACGAAGAAAACGAACAAATTGAATAAAAGACCATGGAAACATTCATTAGTACAAGAACTGTCACCTGATAAAAAGAAGGCAGCCGTGTCGGCAAACCTACCTCTGTAAATCTTCGAGTTTGTAATGTTTCGACTGATGATGATGATGGTGGTGGTGGTGAAGATGCCGCCTAACACGCACTCAAATCTCGCTCTTTCTTCAAAAAATCCCCAACACAACGTGAGAGAAGATAAAATATATCAAAAATAACAGCACATTACTGAAGGTGAAGTTCTAACCATGTATCCACCTACCTGTATCCGATTGAAAAAGATTGGATCTTCCTTTTAGACGAAACAACACCAACAAAAAAAAATATCGTGTGTAAATGTAGAGAGTGAAATAGAGAACTGGCTAACCAGGCGGTCATTCTTGTTGTTGTATTTGTTGTTCTCTTCTTGTCTTGTCCATAGGTCGGCTCTGGCGGTCGGTTTTTTGGGTGTCTTGTTTTGATTAGAATCTGTAAACATACAAGACTACGGTTTTCTTCCAGTTTAAATTACCTTTTACCTGCTATCTATTTTGTTCCACTGTTAATGTGTGTCGTCTGATTGATAGCTCTCTTGTCACACTTGAAACGTTACATTCTTCTAGTCGTATTATAATAACAGGGTTATATTCATATTCGTTTTCTCAAGTGTTAAATACACAAATTACCTTGGCAACTTTCGTTTTTCGCACTCAATATTTGCATACATGGGGCATTTTTCTAAATTCCCCACATCATTCCCGATGTGTTAACTAAAACAGCCAACAATCCCCCTATTTCTCGTCTCTTTTGATAAACATTTCGGTTTCCATAGAAAATCGATACAAGAGAACGGTGTTTTTGTTAAATGTTAGCAAGTATAGGTGGGAATATTTGAAAGGAACCATACCGATAGGTGAAACTCGGCTTTTCCAACAACTTTAAATAATAATAATAAAACCAAAAAAAAAACAATATTTAATATTTACACGACATATTATCTACACAATGCAATTGTGGTTAAGTTACATAACGCACGCCTTTATTGTGTTAAGTTGATTTGAATATGTGTGTGTGTATAAGTGAGCGGTTTACTTTTAACCAACCAACCAACTAATAGAATTAATGCTTTTATGACATACATTTATTTGTTTACCCATCTATTTTCCTATCTTATTTAATTGCATTACGGATTTTTTTATTTCTAACAAAAACGGATTGCATCAGGTGCCGATTTTCTTAGAAAAACACTCAATCTTATGCAAATATCCATTTAATGTTATTTCTAATTAAACACAATTTACTCGTTTCTATTCTTGATTGAGAATTTTAGAAATTAAGGCCGAATAGTCCCAGGTTTAACAATTTGTAAAATATTTCGAGAATTTATAGGAGATCATTTTACCAAAATTTGGACCCTCGAACTCGATTGGCTTTGCAATAATTTTCAATTTTGCTAGAAGAGCCCGTTTGAGTGGAACAGGCGGTATTTTTGGTTTTACGCGCGCTGTAAAGTACCATTGTGGCTAGCACAGCGGTGTACCACAACAATATTTAGATTTATTGTTCCCGTTTTTTATTAAACATAAAATTGTGTTAATTAGAAATTGTTTTCTGTTTTATGCGCGTTATCAGTAGTGTTAATTATGTTTTTATTTGGTTTTTTTGTTGTATTGTCGAAAATATGTCAATTATTATCGACTCGTTGAGATAATCGAGCCGATTTATCACATATAAATGTGATTTGTCATTTCCTCGATTAGATTGATCGTTGCCTTAGTCCTGTACGTTTCCCACCAGTACAATCATTGAAATCTCCGCGTCTTTGTAGTGTGGTTTTTTTTTTTTTAAATAGAGTTTTGTGAAAAGGAGGAGAAGTTGAACAGGTCGAAGACATAGAACGGCCGGCCCGGCGATCACCATCGTGACGTCAATACAAGAAGTTGGTGATTTGCGAGCTGCAGACTCATCTGCTTGGATGTAAAACGACTCCGCCCGCTAACCAATGGGCGAACAGGCCCAAACAATAACAGAAGATGGCCAAACCAATGTCAGAGTGGGGCCATCACCACAGTCGGTGGTGTTTCGCCTTCTATGATACATGAAGACAACGACAAGACAACAAGTGCGACAATATTTTCACTATTAAAACCAAACAAAAAAAATAAAATAGTGATTTAGTGATTAATGATTATAATCACGGAAATAACAATAACACTAAGAACAGGTGATGATGATTGGTGATGATAATAATATTGTGCCTTTACCACCTGTTGGATATCATCAACAACCAAACAAATTCAATGAATATTTGGCGGTATCGACGCAAAAGAGATGAGGCGTTGTTGGTTGTTATCAAACGTTATAATCCTGCTGTTGGTACTGAACCTTTTCCATCTGGACACGGTGATTGCTTGTGGTCCAGGTAGAGGTGTTGGCCGACGGCGGGGTCCACGTAAACTCACCCCATTAGTATTCAAACAGCACGTACCAAATGTACCGGAAAATACGTTAACAGCCAGTGGTTTAACTGAAGGTAGAATCGGCCGGAATGATACCAGATTCAAGGATTTAGTACCGAATTATAATCAGGATATTATATTTAAAGACGAAGAAGGTACCGGTGCTGATCGACTTATGACTCAAGTAAGTATTGAACATTTACTGGATAAAAATAGAAATATAATCGTGGCTGAAGTGTAAGAAACTTGTCTATACGGCTTGAGTAGTTGAGTGTTTACCATGTTAAATGTCCGTAATTTGTCAGTCAGTCGTAGCTCTTTCATCTCAATGTATCGAAGTGTAAATACCATTATCTTTTGTCTGGAGACAGACTGAGGTTTACACACACTAACACACACTAAAACACCCATACAAACACACAAAATTCTCAAACAAACACACGGATTGTTTGTATGACAAGTATTTCTCACGCTGTGCAAATGGGTAACAAAATTCCATTACTATTCGAATTTATCTCCAGCACGAATCTTATCGGAAATATTTCTAATGGGAATTATCAGTAAACGTGACGAATTTTCTATTTTTAAATCATAAATGAATCCTTTTCGATTATAGTCGAGATTAATAAAAGTGTAAGCCGCACCTTGTTACCGATTCTTTAGATTCTTCAAATTAACCTTGAGGGCAGGGAAGAAACCTTATAACACTAAAAACAACAACACTAAACTTGTAGTAAAGTACTCGAGAAAGTCCCTTCAGACAATATAAATTTCCATCCAGTTTTTTTTCTCGTTTACACAACAACTCATTTAAATTCTTAATTGATCAACTAATTTGTTGAAAATTTCCTCAAATTAATTAAATTTAAATACGATACAATCAATCAAACAAGACAATAATGCGACTATAATAAAATTGTTTAATTATCACGCTTTAATTAATTGAAACGGCTCAGTTTTATTTCAACTCCCTTGTGAATAATTTGCCACTGACAACTCGAATAACACTTAAAAACAGTAAATGGGATTGGAAAAAATAGAAAATTGCGTATTTATAGCGAAATACGTTTGATTTCATTGAAACAGTAACAACTTTGGTCAAGGAATGCTGACCTACCACAAGTAACTCAAACTTGTATAAGTGTTGTTCAACGTAATATTATTGTCAAGGTTGATAATCAATGATTTGTATGATCAATTGCAATTATAAATAATTACAAAATTGAAAATTAATCTCCAATATATACAGGGTGTACATCAAACACTTGGCCACGATTTTGGGACGTACTTCGATTTATAATCGTATTCTGTAACTTTACGCCGATTCGTCACCATAACAACGCTGGATTATAACATGGAAATTAATCTCCAACATATACAGGTGTATACCTCAAACTTGGCTATATTAGGACTTATTGGTAGCTTCCTTTGAATACTTTAAACAAAGATGGAATATGAAACAATCTACGACACGGTATTCCACCTAAAAATAGACCATGGTTTTTGGGGCAAAGTACGTAGCCGATTTCAAATACTTAGATATTCATGACAAATTTATAGTCGTATTCTCTATTTTTGCGGCGATTCGTTACTATAACAACACCGGACAGTGTATTCGGAAATGTCTAATTATAATATGGAAATTTATCGCAAACATCTACAGGGTGTACGCCTCAAACTTGACCATGAAACGTAGCTCTTACTTCGAATAGTCAAATATTCATTAATCTCGAATTTACAATCGTATTCTGTAATTTACACTTCGTTACTATAACAACGCTCTTTGAACTTTCCACAATTCGATCACTGGTATACCTGACAGAATAAAAGTCCCTAAAATTTAGTCATTTACAAATTTAGTGACTTTATAGTTGATTGGTTGTTTTAAAACAAATGACATTTCTTCAAATAAAATCCTACATTCCATGATCAAATCATAGCCAATTACTAGTTGGTATGTAGTTGTACACCTTGTATATTGAATATAAAATCATTCACCTGTTCTGTAATAGTTTATATACTGGGTAGTAGTTTTTAATATAGCATGTAATTGATAGATGTGAATATTTATGGTATAAGCTTAATCTTTAATGCAAAACAATTAATTTGATGTGTTGTTAACGTGTTTAATTCAACATTCTCGATTTATAAACAATAAAACTTTAACAACGATAACAAATACAAATAAGCACCTTGTTTCTTTATACAGAACGATTCAAATTTCCTATCGAAATCACCCTGTAATTACAACTATAACAATATTTCAGTTGGCTATGGCTTTGTTGTAATTGTCAAATTTAAAATTTAGTAGACTATGGAGTAATCTACGACAAAGTGAATAATGGCATATTGGTGTATAGATAATTAATATTGCCTCATTACCAGTATTAAAATTCATGATAATTCTAATCTATGAACATTGTTTTTATTTCCGTAACGATATCAATGGTGTCATATAGTGGATAAATAGTGTCAGGGAAAAAATCGGGGAAAAAATTGACCTATAACACGATTTGATTTAGATTGGGGTCGATGATAAAATCCCTTAAATAGATTTCAGGAAGAATAATTTTAATTAATAATAGTTGGTAACAAAAACAACTATTGTCTACCATCAAGTACTCGATAAAGATTTAAACAAACAATCAATATTTACTACTACTATTTGTCGATTGTGTTAAAATATCAATACTGAGAATATTGAAAACAATTAGATAGATTGTATTTGAAAAGAAATATCGTTGGCTATAGTATTTCTACTGAACTAAATGAAAATTTTGAATTGCGCGCCATAAAACTATTAAAGAAACACACGAATTGGAAATTTAAGGTTAGAAACAATAGTGAGGGAATTTAGTTTTATAGATTTGGTCGCCCTGTTTTTTTGAACAATTTGAAATTCCCAGTTCGGTTACTGTTATAAAAAATTTGAGTCAAGTCATTTTACTTATCGAATAATTTCGTGGAAATACAACAACCGATAATATTAAAGCGGATTATCAATTTAATATTTTTATTATCATCAATTGTATTCGAATTATTACGAGGATTAAATAGAAATCATGATTTTAGTAGACTATCCAGTATAATACTTGAACAGTATTCAATTAACACGATTTTGTGCAATATTTTGTAGAATTAAATAAAAATTGAATACATTTAGGATATTTGCGATATTTGTTACAACACTCACACGGTATTTAATTACGCTTGATGGGGCATTAGATCTTCATGTTTTCAATTAACACGGTTTTGTATAATATTTCATAGAACATATATAGGGTGATTCAAAAGAAGCGCATAATGCAAATAACTTCTTTATTTATCAAAATTGCGAAAAACGCCGAGACAGGTAACTTTTTATTTTTTAATTGTCCCTTTCTGACTCTACCGGTTACCATCGCGAAGAAATGGCGTCATCATCTTTTTTTTTTAAATTAGAACCCCAATTTGAATTTTTTTCTGGAAGAGCATATTTTTCTACGTTTACACATGTAAAAATTGTAGGGGGTTACATAAGAAGATTTTCGAGAAAAAAATGGTTAAAGTTTCCAAGATTTTCTGTCATCACAATTGCCATGCATCAGCATTGTAAGTGGAAAACGCAATACCTTTGAATAAGCATTACAAGCATTGATTTACAAATGGATCAAGTAGGCATAGGTTGAAAATTTGACATAATTACTGACAAACATGGCGGATCAAATTGTCAAAAATAAAATGCGAAATTTGAATGAATGTTAGCAATGGAGATGATACAAGCCATTAAAGTGATCAAATTTTATTCCGCCGTTCATCTCCACTGCTAGAAATCACCCAAATTTCTCATTTAATTTTTGACAATTTAATCCGCCATGTTTGTCTATAATTATGTCAAATTTTCAACCTATGCCTACTTGATCCTTTAATAAATCAATGCTTGCAATGCTTATTCAGAGGTATCGTGTTTTGTGTATGCAAAGATATTGCGATGACAGAAAATCTTTCAAATTTCAACAATTCTAGAAAATTTTCTCATGTAACCCCCCACAAGTTTTACACGTCTGCAGAAAAATATGCTCTTCTAGAAAAAAATTCAAAAATAGGGATTCTAATTTTAAAAAATTGATGATGTCATTTCTTCGCAATGGTAACTGACCCAGCCACAAAAAAATAGTTAAAAAATAAAAAGTTACCAGTCTCGGCGTTTTTCGAAATTTTAATAAAGGAGTTATTTGCGTTATGCGCTTCTTTTGAATCACAATGTATACGATATCTTGTTAACACGATTTTCTACAATATTTCTTGGATCAGAATACATTAGTGAATTTTGTGGTCTATTACATATCGATTTAACACGATTTTGTACAATATTTTCTAGAATTCAATAAAAATCGAAGACATCTAGTGANAAAAATAGGGGTTCTAATTAAAAAAAATTGATAATGATGTCATTTCTTCGCAATTGTAACTGACCCAGCCACAAAAAAATAGTTAAAAAATAAAAAGTTACCAGGCTCGGCGTTTTTCGAAATTTTAATAAATAAAGGAGTTATTTGCGTTGTGCGCTTCTTTTGAATCACAGTGTATACGATATTCAGTTAACACGATTTTCTACAATATTTCTTGGATCAGAATACATTAGTGAATTTTGTGGTCTATTACATATCGATTTAACACGATTTTGTACAATATTTTCCAGAATCCAATAAAAATCGAAGGCATCTAGTGATTTCTAGTATTCAATTAGTGATTTTGATGAGACATTAGTCGGGCACATTTACACGATATTGTGCAATATCTTATAGAATTAAATAAAAATCGAATACATTGAGTGATAGGATATTAAGTTTAACATTTACATGGTATTCAGCTAATACGTTTTTGTACAATATATTGTACAATTACATAAATTGTAGTATTTTTTGATGGGATCAATTGACACGATTTTGTGCAATATTCCACATTTTGTAGGATTAAATGAAATTCGATTTCGATGGAACATTAGGTATAATAACACGATCCTATGTAATATTTCGTGTAAATCGAGCAATAATACAAACTATTAGAAATATTTTAGATAATAACAATAACAATAATAATAATGATTGTAATAAAGAAGAGTTATTTCGTTCGTTTAGTACATTTATACAATAATAAAATGATATAAATGTATGTTAGTATGTATTACTACAACTACTACTACTATTTATATTTATTATTTATTATTTTATTGTATACTGATGCATGGCTTTTATAACAATAGACTGTATTGTTTAGCACAACATGAAAATAATTTTCTCTTTCTCGAATCGCCAATACACTTTTAATACAATAGGACTGTTGTCGTATGCTAATGGGAGAGAAGAAATACATATTCGTACTCTGTAAAAGCTGTACAACCATCAAGATATTATATTATATGTATGTACATTATAAACTACAGGTACATATTTATTATCAGTATTATTCTACGTATTTAGATAAGTATGTTTAATAATAATAATAATAATAATAATAACAAAAATAACAAATCGTATCGATCTATTATTTGGGTATAGAAAATCCGGCTCAAAATTTGTTGCTTCCTATCGTAATACCGTCTGGAATTTGTAGATTATAATTTTTTTATCAAATCTACATTGTGTTAAAATACCACTTTTAGCTACCATAGATAGATAAAAAAAACCACCCCCTATAAATAGTCAATCAAATATGTATTTATTGGATAATAGGCTTTGTTAAGATCTCTCCCTCTTCCAATGTACGATATCATCTCGTATATTTATTTGTAGAAATACATTGGGATCTTCTATCTTATGCCACGTCATTGAGTTACACAATAATACAACGATAGAGAGACACCTCTTAGTTTTTATCGTGTTATTATTTTTTTGTAGTCGGGGATATTTTATTGATTTAAAACAATATATTTTTATTTTGTGGTTGTTATTATTAATGGACAAGAATGAAGTGAAGACGATATCATAAAATTAGCTTTCAAAATAT
The DNA here is from genome assembly GCA_013841215.1 of Hycleus cichorii. Classification (NCBI taxonomy): domain Eukaryota; kingdom Metazoa; phylum Arthropoda; class Insecta; order Coleoptera; family Meloidae; genus Hycleus; species Hycleus cichorii. The sequence goes on from JACDRQ010000189.1 coordinate 100,322, forward strand.
GTTATTGTTGATGTTGTTGATGATGATGATGATGATGACGATGAAAATGTTGAATGATTATCATCCACTCGACCGTATATTGAATAGTGTTGACATTACAGTCACCTCTTGTCCAAAAGTGGATTAGGTTACTACTGTTAATCTGATGAGACTTGTTCAAGCAACCGTGAGCTTTTCGTCTTGTTGGTGTCAAATCAGTTTTGTTGTCTTTTATATTTTATAATATAACAAATACAACTTAAATCTACCCTTAAATAAATTAACAAAAACAACACTATCCACATATTGTATACAGAGTGTTTCATCGCAGACTATAAATTCTCAATATAACTGCTATTTGACGCACAATTCGTAAAATATTCCCAGGTTTTATAGAAGATTCCCTAGAGATCATTTCAGCAAAATTTGGGCCGCGTAGTTCATTGGAAAATTGCTCAAAAACACAATAAATTTATGTAGAAAGCATTCTTGAGCCTATTACGGGCGTATCTTATTAGAAATTAGCGTTTTTGCCCGATTTCCCAGCGAGCTACGAGTTGCAATTTCGCTAAAATACTCCGAGATGAAACACTTTGTATAACTATCGATAGATGAGGCCGGAAAGTGGACTAAACTAGAGAAACAAGTAATCGAAATTCATTAATAGATTAGATCTGAAAGTTGTCGAATTAATTTCTAACAAATATTCTTTTCTATATCGTTTGAAATAAAAGTAAATTGACGTTTACTTTTCAACAAATTCACAGCTCATCCAGGTAGAAAGACCTATAAATGGATTTGAAATAAAAAATTTGTAATATTGAAGGAATTTGTCGTTTTCCAATAAAAATTCTAACAAGTCAAATAAATCAGATAAACGTAAATTGATTCGCACACTAATTTCCAATCGTGTTTTTATACTGAATGTTTCATAGAAAAACTCTAATCATCGATATTTGCTTGAAATGTCTTGCAGTAAACGTGGATTGCGCAATTTTAAATATTTTTAGGTTAATTATAGTATTTAAACAAATTAAATCTATTAGAAAACAAGTAATTATTTTATTAATTATCGTCTAAGTGTGTTTATTGGATGATTAAACATTTTTAAATTGCGCGCCCTCAAAATTGAGTTGGCCAATTGATAATGAAATTCCCCAACTATTAGTGACATTTGACCTAACCTCAAAATTGCATTTTTCATTTAATTCGTGTGCTGTGCTTTTCCCATATTTTAATGAATTTGTGAATTATTTCTAATGTAAGTTTTTTTTAAATTTATTTTAATAATTTTTGATTAAAATAAGTTGCTTTATTAAAAAAAAAATTGATACTCGAGATTTTTGATTAGCTTGGTAAAGGATGTTGTTTCAATAAATTTTCTGTTTTTTAATTATTTTTAAATATTTAAAAATTCAAAATATTTAAAAAACTGGGAAATAAGCATAAAAATTATCGAAATTAAAATTTTAAGTGTAGAAATTAGGAACAATAGCTTGAAAATCTAGTGTACAGGTACACAAAAGGCGCGTAATTTAAAAGTTTCGATTTCAATTAAGTTATACGAAATTTAATTGTGTTACCAACACAATTAACATAAATCACTAACGATTCAAATATTCGAATTACTTTTGCGAAAATTTGTCCTAATTCGATTTGTTTCTCAAATTTCCAGTCAAAAATCCATTAAATGAATAAAATACAGCCAATTATTGCCAACTTAAATTATATAAATCACTATTAATTTTGTTTTTTTCCTCTGAAATTACTGTAATAGTGAGCACGTATAGAAAAAACGGAAGTTAATTGAATAATGTCAATTTCCTTGAGATTATTTAATAAACTTATCGCATTATGAAATAATTCTCATAATGAATACAACTGTAGTTGTTTAATAATTACCATATAGAAATAGTATTATGTTAATAGAGGTATATAAGCACGTGCAAACTGTCTAGGCGCCAGAATATATTAAAGCAAATCATTTTATTTCCTGTATTATGGCAAATTATCATGAATAATTAATTGATTCGTCTTGAAAATTTGGTTTATTATGTGTAAATTTAGGGATATTTAAGTACATAAGGTTGGTGGTTTCAGGGTTACTAGATTTATGAGTAATTTTAGGGATATTTGATTGGTGGATTTTTAGAGTACGCCATGTTCGATTTTTCGAAAACAATAAAAAGAAAATGGTGTAATTTGAAATAAATTGTGTACAATACCAATAATTCAATTTTATTAACGGACAGCAATGAAAATTTCATAAAAATAAATATTAAATAAATGTAGTGAATAACAGCAACAAATGTCAAAAGTATAATTACTTGTAAAATTTATGGAACCACACACCTACAATAGAATTGTTTCAAATAACAATTTCATAATATTGCTGAAGTCTGAAACGAAGACAACGACGACTACAACGACTATGAGAATGAATAAGAAAGTAAAAATAAAAATTTTAAAATAAGTAAACAAATAAATAAATAAACCAACAACAAATTTTATCGATTTTAAAATGGACATAAACTCCATATCAATTTATGATTTATAAACACATTTACAAGTACATTCGTTTATAATGAGGTGTTCTATTACTTTGTTGTGTTTGTTTGCCGCTTATACCGTTGTACCATTTAAAACGAAATTCAATCTTACCATTTACCAAACAGAGAAAACAAAACTAGATAGAGATAATGTTATTCTTTTGTCCATTGATTATAGAGAATGTTACAAATAATTGAAAACCATAGCCAACTTTTTACAATGGTGGTAGTTGAGTATTGTGGAAGAGAAAAAATAACGAATCGCTATCTATCCATCCATCTATCCACCCATGTAGAGATGTGTGAGAAAAGAACCGAAATATAATAATAATAATAATAATGATGATGATAATAAAAAAAATGGAATAGGAAAGAAAGAAAGAAAGAAAAAAAAGTCGGTGATGGGGGCGGGCTTTTATTCAAACCCGCCTACTAGTTCTTTCTCTTTCCAGGTACACCACACTACAGTGCCGGGCCATACAGCAAGATTCTTCTATTTTTAATTGTTTCGAAAAAATATTAAAATTAATATGGATTTATTAAAAAAAACTATAAAAAACAATGTAAATAATATAAAAAATATAGAAAACCAGCTTGTTTGTGGACGATCGCCTCAAGTGTTTTAGGGCTGGTTTTAATGAGAGAGTGATTTTCCCAACGCCCCATCCAATTATACTCATCGCTATAGCGCAGAAATATTTTATCTTTTGTTTTTTTTTTTTGAAGTTAAAAAAAGATGTCGGTATACTGGAATAGATTGATTGAACAGAAATAGAATGATGGTTTTACGGGAATTTTGGGTAATTGTTTAATGTGAAAAGTTATTTTTCAAAAATTTCTGTATTTCGTGTGAAAATTTACAAATTTTACAAGATTTAAACGAGTTTATAGAGAAACTCACAGTATAACGAATTTATTTTGTTTAGTAAATTGATTTCACGTGTGTCAATCTTTATGTTTATTTTCTATGCTTCAAAATATTTACAAAACTTTTTAGAAAATTACAACAATAACAATACAAGAATCTACCTGTTTGTGAAATTCTAGTTGAAAAAACGCCATTGTCCAAGGTGTTTTAATGTTATTTCTATGTATTTAAAGAATAATAAAATTAAATTTGGCGCCATTATTGCTTAATGATGGTGGATTAAATCGTTGATTTGATTGGCGATGGTGGTGATATTGCGCGCGAATTTTCAATTTCGGTGGTACAATGACGTGTCGTTTGGTCGGTTGCGAACGGAAATGATTCATAAATTTTTATTGTTGAATTTCAGGTATATTACAATAAAATTTGTTTTTAATTTTTATTTAAACAACGGGAAATTGTTTCAATTTGTGAAATATTGCACACTACATGTAGAGTTATAAATGGTTGTAAAAGATAACAAGGTGATAAATTTTCGTAAAAATTGTATACAGGTGAGAGCAGGACCGGAAGAAGAGGGCTTTGTTGTTGGTGGTGATATTGTTGAATACACTTTACAAACAGTAAGGTATAGAAATTTATGAAAAAAAAAATCAACACAAAAACAAGCCGCAATACCTTTTGTATCGACAATATTCGAAAATTTTTGTATAAATAATGGATTTTCTGTTCTCTATTTAAACAAATAACACAGGGGGTGGTTGTCACAATTCCCAATAAAAACTTGAATAAATACAGCGCCATCCGACTATGTAAATACATTAGTACCATTATTGATATTTAAAGATAAGGAATTTCTCTTTTGTGTTTGTGTTCGTATAGAAGAAGTGCCGCTTGTTAAAGTCATTTCAGTGGTCCAACTAAAATTGAATTTTTCACTCAATTGATTTCACCCAGAATTTGTATAGGTATAGAACAAATCTCTAGAGGGTTAGTTTTTAGTTGGTTGAAGCTTAACTTTATTTGAAATTGGTGGAGAAGTTTAAAGGAATTTTGTTTGCTGCGGGTCTGTATCGGATAATGACGGCCGTGAGTCTATAAAATCGGCCATTTTTCAATCGTTTTGTCAAGACATCAACACAAAACCAACGAATCATAACTTTACACACACATACACACAGTCAATAGATAGACTCAGTTATAATGCATCTTTTTCTTTCATGATATTATGGGTTGTCTTTATAAAACCGGTACCATAAATATTTAATCAAAATGTACACACTACGCCATTGTTATCATCATCATCATTATAATCATCATAATTTTTCGTTTTGTTATAATTATAGAGGTGTAAAGAAAAATTGAATACATTGGCAATATCAGTGATGAATCAATGGCCCGGCGTACGGCTCTTAGTAACCGAAGGTTGGGATGAAGAAGGCTATCATTCACCAGATTCATTGCATTATGAAGGACGAGCCGTTGATATAACAACAAGCGATAGGGACCGTTCGAAATATGGTATGTTGGCCAGATTGGCGGTTGAAGCTGGTTTCGATTGGGTGTATTATGAAAGTAGAGCACATATTCATTGTTCTGTTAAATCAGGTAAGTTACCAAAACAAAACCAAAACCAAAGAGAAAATTCTTTAATTACGATTTCATTCAATTTCACAAACAATAATTATAATAACCAAAGCCATAAATTCCACAATTTGAATTGATTGGAAAATTGTTGTTTTTATTTAATATTTGTCAAAGATAAACAATCAATTGTTATACCTACGCTGTTGATTAAGTTATTTTGATTGGCTTTAATTCGATTTCATTAATTAAACGTACCAGTGATTTGATTGATTTGTCGATATATTGAATAAATTAAGCCCGATTCACAGCGTTGCAGTTCGGTTCGAACCAATCCACGACACTACAGAACCGAAGCACAGCCAACTGGATAAATTAGGCTCGATTCACACTACTCTACTAAAGGTGCTGCACCTCTTAGTTGGCTGTGTCTTTGATTACATAACAACAAACCAAGACTTTGATTGTATGAACTAATTTAGGACACTACAAAATCGCGATATGGCCAGTAAAATCGATCACCCTGTATTTCATTCGTATTACGTAGTATTAATTCAACCGTTTCTCTTTCATTGTGAAATGTCACAGTCAAGACTTTGAACTTGATTGCTTGTAATAGTAAGATTTATGACAAAGATAGAAAGCTTAGGTATAATAATTAGCCTCAAATATAATATAGTATGAACTAAGCTACGATGCTACGTAATCAAGAACATGGCCAACTATGAGATTTGGGTTTTCTATGCAATACCAAATCGGTAATGTCTTTGCTCAATTGGTAGTTGTAGCTTACTTCATACTTTATTGTCGTTGATATTTTTTCCTTTAAAATCAACTGAATCAAGCTAAGACACAATGTAATCAAAGTATGGCCCACTATTTTAATGTCGCTTGATTATAAACATAGCTTTAGATTAAGTAACTCCGTAAAAAATCTCTATTGTCTTTTTTTAAACATATCGATTAATTTATTACAAAAACAATAAAATTAAAGTAGGTTTACTATACTATTGGCCTTTAGAGATAAAAAATAGCCATAAAATTCTACTATTCTTTATCTAAATATCTATTTTATTTGTTTATTTATTTATTTGCATATTTGTTTATTTTTAAAAATAGAAAAATAATTGTATATTGTTTTTTTATTACTTCGTTGTGAACGAACGATTGAATTTTTAATACTTGTTTATAGGTTAATTAATTGACCAATTAATTTGTAAATCGTTTAATCACCAAACTAGATTTAATTAAATTGATTAATTGTTGATATATTAAGGCTAGTTTACAATAATGCACCTTTATTGTGGAGAAAAAAACGGGCGACAATTTTGAATTTTTTTCACTTTTAATTTTTCAAATTCGTGCGTGTGAATCGGGCTTAATACGAATATTCTCGAAATTTCGAAATCGAGGAAATTCGACACTACCCTGAGAACCGGAAGATGTTCGTCTACAATTTCCATCGTTTCAATTTCTTATTGAAATTAGCAAAAAGGCGTCGTTTTGTGGCTTTTTTTCTCGTTTTTAAACAATGGGAACGAATTGCCGGAAAACCTATACGGATTTGTATCGTTTTCTTCTTGGTAGTTAGTTGATTGTTTAAAAGAGTACCCCTTTCGTATCGACAAAAAGGCAAAAAAACCGAAAATAACAAATGACCATCTCATCGGGATTTGATGATAATAATGGTGATGGTGCTGCTGTAACTTGGTAGGATTGGGTGCGCTGTTTCGAAATTAAATATCCACGTCTAAGATAAAACCTTATTTATAACAACCGAAAACCGGTTCATAGTTTTCCTTTACATCGTTTTTTCTCTACCCCAATACCGCCTTTCTACATACGTACAAATAACAACAAAAACAACAAAAATTCCCAAAGAAATCCGTAGAATTTCCTTCACTCTCTGTGTGTTTCGTGTAAAATAAAGTGATTAGATTTGATGAATAAAAGCGAAAAGCCGGAGATTTCAATTTAAGCCACGTATCTTGTTAAGAAGGCTCCAACCCTTCCTTGTACATACAGAAGAAAGAACTATACAATTTTTTTTTGTTGGTATTTTCTTGTAATCGCATCAACACTTAACAAGCCGTTCTTTTGCGCTGTTGTTGTCGAAATTTTCAACAAATCCTTCAGTGTCAAGTTTTTGTTTAGTTAACAGATTTAACTCTAACTCTAAGCCGAACATGGGGGTCGTTTCAATATTGATTTGTTTTTTTTTGTTATTGTTGTAGAATCATCGCAAGCTGCCAAATATGGGGGTTGTTTTGCTGGTGGTACGACAGTGATAACATCGAATGGGCAACGTAAAAATTTGCATGATCTACAGATCGGTGAACGTATCCTAACACAAGACTTGATAACAAAACAATTAATTTTCAGTGAGGTTTTATTGTTTCTGGATTACGATCCGGATGTGCAACGTGAATTCTTTCAAATCACTTTAAATACTGGACGAACGTTGACAGTGACGCCGAGTCATATAATTATTAAAGTAGAAACAATAAATAATGAATTTAAAGAGCGGACAATATTTGCAAACAATCTAAAAATTGGTGATTCGCTATTAGTTGTGATTAATTCTAATAAAAATAGTGTTATTGAACGAATTATTAAAATAGAACCAGTATTAAAACAGGGTATTTTTGCACCATTAACAACAACTGGTACATTATTCGTTAATGATATTTTAGCATCGTGCTATGCTACGTTTGATGACCAGTCAATAGCACATTGGGCATTTGCACCTATACGGCTTCTTAGTAATACAAAACAAGGTCTCAATAGAATGTGGTTGTTTATAACGAAACCAATCATGTTCTTTAAAAATAATCAACAACAACAACAACAAATTGATTCTATCCAAACAAAGAATTTTAATAAAACTGGTGTACATTGGTATGCGAAATTGCTTTATACGATTGCTGAATACCTACTACCCTCTCATTTAAATTCAAATTAAATTAAATTAATTGTAAAATTGTTGGCCAGTCGGTGTGTAAACGCTACAACAATAATTATTTTAAACAAAACTAGTATTATCAATAAATCGGCCAAATTCCTATAAGAATCAATGAAATGTAACTTTTTTGTAAATAAATTGTATTATGTGTAATACTAGACGATAATGTCTGACAATTACACGAAAATTGTAAATTATTATTTATGTAAAATAATATATTATTAATTTTATTTATCGTGATAAATTTATATTTAAAATAATAATATTGATAAAAACCGACAATTGAATTTCAATTGATATTCCCGCCGATATTCGAAATTTTCAAAATTGAACCAATCAGATTACCCAAAATCGATTCATTATGGCCGGTACACATGAATCATTGTATAAAAACATATAAATCGACATAAAAACACTGTTAATTATAAAATAACAATAACAAAACAAATTTATGGCATTTTTGAATTTATAATAATTTTTATATGATAATAATGTAAGAATTATGTTTAAATCTATACTATAATAATCGGCGCGATACAGTTATTACGGCTATAATTTCTTAATTAAATTCTAGATTATGATTAATTTGATAAAAACAATATCGTGTAATTATTGAATAATAAACCTAGAATTTTCTATCCTTATCTAAATTAGACGATTCCGTTGAGTAACGGCCTTAATAATAGTACAAACTATGAACGGCAGATGTCGCTGCAACATTCAATGCCACCAACGCATCTGTCAAAAATTCTAAATTCCCCTATTAATCATTTACTGTGCTTTGTGTCTATTTTCTTGTTTAATCCTTTTTATTGGTAAGTTAATTAATTATTATATTTGTGTCTGTGTATTTTATGTAAATATTTATTCTAATATTTGTCTATTTATTGTTGATATACAGTTAATTGTAAATTGTGGTACGTTCACAATTGATTTTTACATCCAATTTTATTTTGAAATAAAAAATTCCTTGTAATAAATACATTTGTTTCGATATATCGATAAAGATAGTGTATTATCAGTTAAACTAAATACTGTAAAATTTGCGCGGGTTCTATTTAGGTGTTTAGAAAAATTTCTAATTTAAAGGTTATTATTCTAGTGTGAAATGAACTTAATATTATCATTTATAAGAGCCAACACTAGGTGGCGTTATATCACTCGTTACAGTTTCGTGTAATTGAATTATTTATTGATACTACCAACCATAGATAATATAGATACCCCACTTCCTCA